>JBBBDQ010001803.1:327500-342500 GCA_037127315.1 Ascarosepion bandense
TCATTGCCACATTCCTTCTTCTCTATTCAATCTTTCATATTCTCATTCATCTTTTAATTCATCATTCATTTACTCACCATCCCACCCCCAAAATATAAACAGAAATCACAGATAAAAAAAAAGAAACCTTGTTGTTTTCATTTTACAATGTCGAACGCCGTATTTACCGCGGCCGTCATCGTATAGCAACAACAACTCCCAACCTTCTAGCCAAATTTTTATAGAAAACCACAAATTTCTCCTTTTCCGATTAACAAAAACGTCAAAACACAAACAAATGATTCTATTTATTTGATCTTAATTTGCATGTTACTGCCATTCTTACCAAACCTCGTTTTCGGGCTTGAAAACGACATTGTACTTCGAATGTTCAGTTCTCTTCAACTTCTCTCGCTTTCTCGCTTTCTCTCGTTCTTTCTCTCTTTATTTCTCGTTTCTTGAAAGCACACAAGGACTATTGATCAGACGATAGGTTTAACAACGGACTACTTTCTTCTATATCTTTTGCTTCATATGGACCAATACCATTTGAGTGGAATCTCAAGTGGAAGTTTCATTTTGACCATTCTGATCTAACAAATGGTGAAAATCTAAAACAATCCGACAAAGATATATTTTTTTATTAAAAAAAAAGGTGAACTGATATTTTTTTTGTTTTTTGTTTTTTTAAAAAAAGAAGCCAAAAGTCACAAATCTAAATCTTTATCTGAAATTGAAATGATCCCGATGATTATTCAAAAGACCACCACGGATTAAAAGCATAACACTTCGAAAGCTTATAAATTAAAAGAGCTCAAATGAATGTCCTTGATAGGGTAAGAAAATACCATGGCTATGATGTGTTTCCGTGCTCCATAGAACGGGTTTCTACCGGTTGTCATCAGGTAGGTATCTGACTACTGACTTACAACTTCACCTATTCTGATCTATCGTCTGCCACTGTGAATTCTCTACCATTTCATATGAAACAAGTAACGTCTGTTTTATTGTTTGCTCATTGTTAAATATTTTGCAGTTATATCATTTTGATATAAAAAATGAAGAAATAGAAAAATTATGTATTATTTAAAATTGTTTAACGTTTCATTTAATGTCTAAGGGTGCAGCACATTTAAGAAGAATAAATACATAAAAAAGGAATGTCACTGTTATTAAAACAAGGTGAGGCGTTCGGATTTGATAGAAAATGAGCAAAAACTTTCTCGGGTACGATTTTCTATACTATTTGAAATTTAATCATTTGTAGTACTTGAAAAATATTTCACATTCAAATTATATCAAGACTTATGCAGTTATTTTTGGTGGTGTTTATCTATTAATATGTTCATAGCTATCATAGCTTTATCTATCTATCTATCTATCTATCTATCTATCTATCTATATCCCAATTTATTCTTATCTATTTATCTATCTTAATCACTCTCTCTCTCTCTCTCTCTCTCTCTATATATATATATATATATATATATATATATATATATATATATCTGTGTGTGTGCGTGTGTGTGTGTGTTTACATAATCTATCTCTCTATGTTAGGATTTTCAATTTTATCTACATTTTCCTTTCTTTTCTATCTATCTATCTATCTCATTCTGTTCAAATCTATCTATCTATCTATCTATCTATCTATCTATCTATCTAAGTCTGTTCGCATCTATCTATGAATAGATAGATAGATATGAACAGGCATATATATATATATATATATATATATATATATATATATATATATAATTATCTGTCTATATCTACCTATGCATCTATCAGTCTGTACAAATACACACACACATCTATCTATCTATCTATCTATCTATCTATCTATATATATATATATATATATATATTTTCTAAACATATACTGTTAAATATAAGAGACAATGAATGTCTATTATGTTTAATCATGAGCCGTTCTAAACGTCGTATTCTGGCCTCAGCAGGATATATATATATATATATATATATATATATATATATATATGCCTGTTCATATCTATCTATCTATCTATCTATCTATCTATCTATCTTTTTCTGCCCATCTGTTCTATCTATACCACTCTCTCTCTCTCTCTCTCTCTCTCTCTCTCTCTATATATATATATATATATATATATATATATATATAGGGGGGTTCTATAAGTGCCACTGTCTTTCCCTACTTATCTTCCTCTCTATCTATTTGAGTTTGTTTGTATGTAACTCCATCTTTTCATATCTACCAACTTATCTAACTGTCTATGCGTTCATATCTATCTGATTCAATAATCGATGATTCCTCATCAATGTTTTCTACTGTCATCAAAGCGAATATGACGCCTTCAATATCGAGGCACTCTTCTATCACTCCTATCTCACCCTGCAATATGTTCTTTTCTTCATTTAGTCAAAGAATAAACCTTCTTACAATCATCAACCATTGCACTAACCTCCCTCCCTTATTTGTCAAAGGGAAAACCATTTTCTTTTTCATACAAATCAGATCTCCTGATATCGAAATCGCGTATCAGTGAGACCTAGAAATTCGAGGAGGTTTGTTGTCCCTTGATCGCCGTTATAATTTCACACCAAATACACTTAACTCAAATAAAAGTTAAATTATTTAAGCCCCGTTGTCAATAGCGTTAAACAGTTTAGACTTGTTGTAATTATCCATATTATCCATAATATTTCAATAATTTCTAGTTAAGTGCGGCACAAGGCCAAATCCCTACGGTGTTAACTGAAGATCGAATGATTGAAACTGGTTACTATTGCACTAGAACGGATAGCTTATTATTATTGCTCAATGGCGAGGCACTTCCAAGAATTTTTAAAGACAGCGACTATTTGGAGTGTGTTTATCGAGCTCTTGGATAAAAAGCATTGGAGAACGAATGTTTGATTTTTACATGTGATTGATAAGCACAAAAATTCAGAGAGATAGATAAGATGTCATCTATTAAGCACAGAGTCACTTAGGCTTATGATTACAAGTATAAGGAATTCGGTAACGATCGAACCGTGCTACTCAAATTCAATGGCCAACCTGCAAGCTATGACATCACGCTGAGTCGACAAGCTAGATAGATAGATAGATAGATAGATAGATAGATAGATAGATATGAACAGGCAGATATATATATATATATATATATATATATATATATCCTGTTGAGGCCAGAATACGACGTTTAGAACGGCTCATGATTAAACATAATAGACATTCATTGTCTCTTATATTTTACAGTATATGTTTAGAAAATATATACATATATATATACATATATATATATAGATAGATAGATAGATGTGTGTGTGTGTGTGTGTGTGTGTGTGTGTGTGTGTGTGTGTGTGTGTGTGTGTATTTGTACAGACTGATAGATACATAGGTAGATATAGACAGATAATTATATATATATATAATGGATTCATAGATAGATGCGAACAGACTTAGATAGATAGATAGATAGATAGATAGATAGATAGATAGATAGATAGATATGAACAGGCAGATATATATATATATATATATATATATATATATATATATATATATATATATCCTGTTGAGGCCAGAATACGACGTTTAAAACGGCTCATGATTAAACATAATAGACATTCATTGTCTCTTATATTTTACAGTATATGTTTAGAAAATGTATACATATATATATATAGAGAGAGAGATAGATGTGTGTGTGTGTGTGTGTGTGTGTTTGTGTATTTGTACAGACTGATAGATACATAGGTAGATATAGACAGATAATTATATATATATATATAATGGATTCATAGATAGATGCGAACAGACTTAGATAGATAGATAGATAGATAGATAGATAGATAGATAGATATAAACAGGCAGATATATATATATATATATATATCCTGTTGAGGCCAGAATACGACGTTTAGAACGGCTCATGATTAAACATAATAGACATTCATTGTAATCTTATATTTTAAAGTATATGTTTAGAAAATATATATATACATATATATAGAGATAGATAGATAGATGTGTGTGTGTATGTGTGTGTGTGTGTATTTGTACAGATTGATAGATACATAAGAAGTTATAGACAGATAATTATATATATATATATATATATATATATATATATATATATATATATAATGGATTCATAGATAGATGCGAATAGACTTAGATAGATAGATAGATAGATAGATAGATAGATAGATGTTGTTCCTTAGAACTAAGTTTTTTTTTAACTTTCCATGCAAAGATTCTTAGGAAAGTTCCCAGTGCTCCAATTAATCCCGGCAAGACCTTCTCATTTACGCCCAGCAATGTCCATTATTATTATTATTATTATTATTATTATTATTATTATATGCACCCGTTGACCTTACCTTCTAGTATGTGGTGGGAGCCAACCTCCTCAAACATGTACCACTCTCTCTTGTATTGTATTCGATCCCAGCAATCTATAGATGAATAGTCGCAACGCTTACTCTTATTTCCAATGCATTTCTGTGCTAAAGGTTTTCGAGGCCGTGTTCCTTGTAACATAACCACAATGCGCACGAAAGTTACTATTACTATCGCTCAATATTCATGGATCTTTTATATATATATATATATATATATATATATATATATATGTATGTATATATATATATATATATATATATATATATATATATATATATATATCCTGTTGAGGCCAGAATACGACGTTTAGAACGGTTCATGATTAAACATAATAGACATTCATTGTCTCTTATATTTTACAGTATATGTTTAGAAAATATATACATATATATATATATATAGATAGATAGATAGATAGATGTGTGTGTGTGTGTGTGTGGGGGGGGGGTATTTGTACAGACTGATAGATACATAAGTAGTTATAGTCAGATAATTATATATATATATATATATATATATATATATATATATATATATATATAATGGATTCATAGATAGATGCGAATAGACTTAGATAGATAGATAGATAGATAGATAGATAGATAGATAGATAGATAGATAGATATTGTTCCTTAGAACTAAGTGGGGGGTATTATTTCTGTGTACATTGTATATAACACGCTTAAGTCAACCTTCCTCCACCGAGCACCCATAGCTCAGAGGGAGAATCGCCGACTAATGTCATTTCTGTCGGGTTTCAGTCCTGGCTAGAAGCAATCGGATGTCTAACCGTTCTGATGAGCTGCGAAGAAGATCTGTCTGCGGTTGACTATATATATATATATATATATATATATATATATCCGAGTGAGTATAGAATGAGGAGAGAAAAAAGATAAAATTTTTTTCTGTCCAAAACATTAATTTAAAACAGTGCTCGATTTATGATGTATAGAGCTATGAATATTTATTATAAATTATGTTTTAGAACATGTACATAATTTCTTCTATATATGCCCTCTTCTCTACAATCATATGGCTGTTTCAGTGTTTGGACTCAAACACATCATCGGGAGAAATGTTGTGGGGGTTCTAACCGGAAGACATACATTTATAATATTATTATTATTATTATTATTATTATTATTAATTATTATTTTAGAACATGTGCAAACTACAAACTACTACAAAATTGTACATTTCGTTTCGTCATTGAAAGAACGATGTCTCATCAGGTAGTTAATAATGATGCTAATAAATGTTTTATTAAAAATATCTTTTTTTAAAAAAAAAACACCACTTTCCTTCAATTTAGGAATTTTTTTTTTCGTGGCAGATAAAAAGATATCAAAAAAAGGGGAAAAAATGAGGGAAAAAAGATGAGAAAATAAGATGAGAAATCAAGAAAAGGAAAAGAAAGAGGAAAGGGAAAGATACAGAAGAAATAGAAAGTGAAGAGGAAAATAAGTGAGAAAGTATTGAGAGGGAAGAGCCAATGGAAACAGCTAAGAGAGAGAAATTTTAAATTTTGGCCGGAAGTGAATTGCAGAGAAATATTGACATTGGTGTCTGGGCTGAAATGTTTTGGAATTTAAAAAAAAAAAAGAATTGTACTTCAGTAAAAAAAAAAAAAAAAAGGAAGAGTAAAGGATAGAAAGTGAAAGGGAAAATAAAAAGGAAAAAGTAAGAAAATGCAGAGAGAAAATAAAGAGTAGAGACAATAGAAACGGCCAAAGAGAGAAATTTTAAATTCTGACCGGAAGTGAATTGCAGACAGATATACACATTGGTTAAATTGTTTCAAATCTTTTGGCATTAAAAAAATGATGAAATCGCACACACAAACATAAATATTAATCATAAAACATAAAATAAAGATTATTTAAAAAACATAAGACGAAGATATAAAATTATTAGACCTAATATAATAAATTTAAAAGATAAAATAAAATAAAATTTATTTTTATTAGGACTAAGAAATTTTCTTCCACTTTCGATTCTAAAGTTAAATTTTAATTCTCAGTTAAAAGTAAAATGAACATCGTCTTTGATAATGGCTAAAAATATAGCCGAACTATAACCAAAACATTTGGACAATTTTATATAATTTATGTAGTGAAAATATAAAATTGTTACATCACTTGGAATGTTATTTAAAAAGCTCAACCACAGCACCTTGTCTTTTAATTTGAATGAAACTTCTATAAAAGAGGAATTAATATCTATCTATCTATCTATCTATCTATCTATCTATCTATCTATCTATCTATCTATCTAGGATGTGGTTTCCGGCTTTCTCTTTTCCAATCTTCTCACTTTGTTTTTGTTTTTTTTTTTAAATTGGAGTAGATAGATCTATCTATCGCCCGGTTCACACTCCACCCACGTCTATTGAACAGGTTAAGAGGCTCATCCCTTGTTCCCTGTTTAGTATGTGCTTTCCGGCTTTGTCTTTTCCAATCTTTTCACTATTACATAGCCCCCTGCACATCAGTGGCGTTACCGCCTTGCTCGGGGTGATACGAAAAAAAAAATATCTATATATAGAGAAATACTATGCAAGAGCCAACAACCCTACCTAGGTTTCACCCTTCGGCTCGTCAGGGTAAATTGGCTGACAACAAAGATTTAAAGTAGCAAATATATAGGTACTCGAATCCAAAACAAAGAACACACACGGATTTTCGTCTTGGGTTTTTTTTTCTTTCCTACGAGTATTTGACTTTTTGTTCATGTACTTCGTTTGTTTCTTTTTTTACTTCCCCCTCCTTTTCCCCCCGATTTCGTCCTCGGGGGGTTATTCAAGACGATCTAATTATAGTATAACTATTACTTGTATTAGCAGCATTATTTCTGTTACTATTAATATTGTTATAATTACGATAGTTATCTATCTATCTATCTATCTATCTATCTATCTATCTATCTATCTATCTATCTCTCTCTCTATATATATATATATATATATATATATATTATAAATTATATTTTAGAACATGTACAAATTTTTTATATATTCACTACAAATAGTACATTTGTTTCGACACTGAATCTTCAATGTCTCATCAGGCGGTATGTAAATGAATGGAAAGCCTCTTTTCTTATATTAGGTCAGTTGTGTGTGGGATGTTGGTGGGGCTTAGTGATAATGGAATAAGTCTTGTAAATTGCCCGTTTGAATTTTGAAGAAAATGGTGTGGGTAGTAAATATAGTTGATTAATGAGTGTCTTGGAATTTTGTAGACAGATTTAACATTAGCAGATAGAATGTAAGTTTTTATGATCTTGCGACTAGACTTTATCCTTTGGATTTCTTAGAGGAGCAGAGTAGGGAGGTGTAAGGGGTGGAGAGGTTTGAGATTGGACTTACTGCTTTTTTTTTTAAACCTTAGAATATTTTTGTATTTAAGCACAGTTTTTATAATTAATCTAATTTTGTATATTTAACCTTAATTTTGGATTTAGAAAATTGATTTTTTCTATTAAATTTTAAATTTTAAATTAGATCACAGTTTGTGGTGTGTAATAGGTAATTTGGACGTTGTAAAAAAATTTTTTTCTTCGTTCCTTATTCACTCGAATGGATATATATATATATATATATACATATAGAACGTCGAGAAATTAATATATATATATTAATTTCTCGACGTTCCCAAGTATTTTCAATCTCCTTCCGAGATCATCTTCAGGGGTGTGAGTTGTGGTCATTTGATCTTGGTTGCCAACAGGAATGTTTCGCAAAATTGTCTCCGATTTAAAGGACAAAATTCTCTCCCGTTTCCGTTTGTTAAGAGTTGTTAGGTTATCAATAGTTACTTCAATCTGCCTTTTAACAAGGCTACGTTTAAATTGCCAGGCGATGTTATTATGATGAGTTTCTGGATTATATAATTTAAAATTTGTGTATTTAGGCAGCAAATCTTCTATTAGACATGTCAGATTAAATAAATCGCAAACATTATGTCTGCTTCTTATTTCTAATTTCTTATTATTTATGACCACAACTCAAACCCCTGAAGATGAACTCGGAAGGAGATTGAAGTAGTTGGGAGCATCGAGAAATGAATAATAATAATAACATCTGTCAAAGATCATTTATGACATCTTTCAATTGTATATACACTACCGGCTCTAATTGTTAGGCCATCCTAGTTAAAAAAATAAAAAAAAAATGATGTATTTCATAGTATTTTTAGTATTTATTGCCAAGTGGACAATTCTAAATGAAAATAGTATGGTTCTTTTGTTATTATTAGTTTGCAGAATTTTACAAAGCAAATAGCGACAATTTATCCATGGCAGCCTGTAGATTTTATATGTATAAATACACACACACACACACACACACACACACACATATATATATATATATATATATATATATATATATACACACACACTACCAGCCATAATTATTAGCCCACCCCAGTTTTTAAAAAAAATGATGTATTTCATACTATTTTTAGTATTTATTGCCAAATGAAAATAAAATGGTTCTTTTGTTATTATTACTTTGTACGATTTTACAAGGCATAGAAGCAAAGATGAACTCGTTCCGAATCACCCTAAATTTTCTTCATTCTTTCATTGATGCAACTGCAATATATGTAATTATTAAATATTTATAAATTCATTTGATGCACATGTTATTGTGCCGTATTAAAAAAAGAACTATTTTATTTTCATTTACAATTATTCATTTGGCAATAAATACAAAAAATAGTATGAAATGCATTATTTTTTAAAACACTGGGGTAGCCTAATAATTCTGGCCAGTAGTGTATATTTTCCATTTGTAAACGAGTTGTTAGGCGACCTAGGTTTCTACCATGAGTGGTGTCTTTGGGCGATTTGCAATAACTTTTTAATACAAATCTGCACTGGTCTAATTTTATTATTACCAAAAACTAAGCAATTAACCAAACAATATATATACATATATTAATATATTATGCTCTCATTACGATTGAGCTCTCTAGAGAAAAAAATTTTTTAAAACAGTTTCCACTTCTGCGATATGTTCGTTAATCTTCAGAAATGAATTGAGTTCTTTCAGTGAGTGGCGTGTGTATACACTGCTTATATACAAGACGTTAAAATTTCCTTTCTTCGTTTCTACGCATCTATGGCTTAGTTGGGTAGCGACTCTGACTGACACCGGTCGGTTGAGTTTCGATCCCGGGTAGAAGCAAGTGGATGTGTCTAGCCACACTGCTGAGCTGTGATACAGCGAAATAGGCTTGTATGTGGATGACTAATATATATATTTTCCATTTTTAAACGAGTTATATATATATATATATATATATATATATATATATGTATATAAAGACTAAATCATAATTTCAACTGTGCTCCATTGTGGGGAAGGAGGGGAGCTACTTAATTGCAGCAGCCCGATTCTAATAGTATCAGCCTTCATTTTTAAGAATAAAGATTAACTGATTGATATTTTTATGTCTTATAGATATTATTTAAACCCAGATAATATTTTTAGATTGTCGAAATTTTTTTAAATAATAAGGAAATAGTGAAACAATTTTTAAAAAGTATATATATATATATATATATATATAATAAAATAAATGCGACAATTTACTAATCGCACCTAGTATATATATATATATATATATATATATATATATATATATATCAGTATATTTTATATATACAGTACTGTGCAAAAGTATTAGGATAAGAACTATTTTATCTTTTATGAGGCATATTGACAGAAAATAAACAATTCGAAGTAATTTTATTTGATTTACTCAACAAATGCTTTAACAAGAAAAAATACTTGTTATAAAATAAATTTAATATTTAGTATAATAGCCTTTTACTTTGATCACAGCCTTCATTCTGTCAGGCATTGACATCAAAATCTTCTTCAATGTATCTAATGATATCTCCTGCCAAGCAGCTTGTATTTGTTCCCAAAGTGTATCTTGCGAAGTAACATTCAATTTCGAGAGGGGGTGAATAAGAAAAAGTCAGTTATATCCAAGGATAATAGAATAATGAGTAGTTTCAAAACAATTCGATTAATAGGCAATAGGAAAAAATAAATAAAACTTCTTTTTCGTTTACATCTAATTTTAAATAATCAATATTTATTTGCAATTTACTTGGTTTTTCACACTGTATTTAAATTTCAGTGAGGTTTTTACGAAAATCACCCCAGTCATAATACTTTTGCACACTACCGGTAGGACAGGGGTGATTTTAAACTTTATTTTGATGCCTCATAAAAGATAAAATAGTCCTTGTCCTAATACTTTTGCACAGTACTATATATATATATATATATATATATATATATATATATATATATATATATATATATACTAGGTGCGATTAGTAAATTGTCGCATTTATTTTATTATTTCAAAGTAAAAGGCTATTGTATTAAATATAAAATTTATATTTTAACAAGTATTTTTTTCTTATGAAAGCATTTGTTGAGTAAATCAAATAAAATTACTTTAATTAAATTGTTTATTTTCTGTGCAATATGCCTCATAAAAGATAAAATAGTTCTTGTCCTAATACTTTCGCACAGTACTATATATATATATATATATATATAATTTAGCTAATAATACTGTAAAGATTATTATTAGTTGCTGTATCTTTTGGGTCTGACGAGCAGCTTTCTTTAAGATGTGAAATTGGTATTACCTATGAAATTGTAGAATATCTAAAACAATTTTTCTAAATTATATTACTCTCTTAAATTAAATAAATAAATTTAACTTTGAGTTCTTTTGAGTTCGTCTTTACGGGGCTTATATAACAAGTATTCTACGTTATATATATATATATCTATTTCTTAAAAACTGAGGTTCTGGAAGCTTGATACTATTAGAATCGGGGCTGCTGCAGTTAAGTAGCTCCCCTCATCCCCCCAAATGGGGCACACTCAGTATTTTGTTCTCGAACGAAACTTCAATAAGCTTCAAGAAATGATGATGCGATTATATGTAGAGAAAGTCACTGTTTTATATTAATGTTTTGAACGTTGCAAACATTATCTTCATTCCTCATTCATTGGCTATATATATATATATATATATATATATATTATTTATTTATTAATTCGACAGTTTTTTATCACTTAAACATTATTTTTTATTGAATAGTCATATTTGAGTAGACGCGCCGTTTATTTAGACAGTAAATTTATTTGTTTATGTGTGCTGGCCTGAATTTCGAGAAATCTTTTTAAAGAAAATATGCGCTGGTTCAAGAGAAGTCGAATAATACCGTATAAACGCAATATATATATATATATATATATATATATATATATATATAAAGCTTTTAAGATATATATATATAACATTATATAATTTTGCAGATATATGTATATATATATAAAATTATATATATATATATAATTTCATAACATATATATGCATCATAAATATATATATTTTAATATATATGTAATTTTTTAATTTTATTATATATATATATATATATATGTCGACTGACATATATATATATATATATATATATATATATATATATATATATATATATGTCGACCGACATATATCTTCTCATTTGTTTCACCTCCAGTAGCCCCTTGCCTCTCATTGACATTGACATCTTGCTTTTGAGTGAATTCATTTTGTTTTAAAGATCCCTGGTTTTGTTGGGGTTTTTTTTTAACACCGGTCTGAAGTTCGAAAGTCTTATTAAAGAAATGTTCAACACTCCCACCCCCCGGTCCCGACTGCAATCAAAACTGTTCATTTCTAATCAGAGAAATCATTTTCTGACCGTTTTTGTTAATAAGAAAAAAGTCGGATATGAAAATACTTTCCAATTACTTATGTATATATCTACATAAGCCCAGAACGCCATAACATATACAAACGCTGCTTAACAAGTGAAAGATCCCTGCATAATCAATCAAAATAAAACACAAAATAAAATATAAAACCGGAATTTCTTTCTTTAACGTCATTCTCTGATGAAGCTTTAATAAAACTGAAACAGGCTTTGACATGTTTTTATGCGTTACGCACACACACACACACACACACACACACACATATATATATATATATATATATATATTAAAAAAGGATTAATTCAAAGATGTTGAATGGCCATTATATATTTGCTCTGTAATATTTTATTACATGGAGCTCTCTTCCTGTATCATTTTTTAATATTAAAATAAATTTTTAATATTAATTAGGATCGGGTTTTTTGGAATTTACCTTCCTGCTTTTTTCCCTTGGATTGAAGTATCTGAATTAAAATATATATATATATATATATATATATATATATATATATATATATATATATATATATAATGAAGATAATGTTTGCAACGTTCAAAACATTAATATAAAACAGTGACTTTCCTCTACATATAATCGCATCATCATTTCTTGAAGCTTATTGAAGTTTCGTTCGAGAACAAAATACTGAGTGTGCCCCATTCCTATATATATATATATATATATATATATATATATATAGGAATGGTAGACGTTGAAAAACAGCAGCTACTCTAGCATATATTCATCGTTCATTCAGCAGTGAATTAGAACACTCTCAGCTATTGGGCGTGTATAATAATAATATACATGCTAAAATGTCTGCCTCCATCTACCGAGCGCCCATAGCTTCGAGGTAGAATCAACGACTGACGCCAATTCGGTCGGGTTTCAATCCTGGGTTAAATAGCAATCGGCTGTCTAACCGTACTGATGAGCAGTGATACAGCGAAACAGATCTGTCTGTGGCTAACTATATATATATATATTCCCGCGTGTTGCATTGAAAACGGCCGACGAGGAAGATTATATGAATTTTTATTTTAGTTTTTCAGTATTCTTATATGTATATATATATATATATATATTGCTAGAAATAAGGAATTTAAAAATGTTCCACAATTTTTTATTTTCCAAGCGCTTTCAGCTACTCTCATTTTTAACGGAAGATGTTTAAAAGAAAGAATTGCTACCCAAATATACATTAATATATACATCTGTACACACACACACACACGTATATATATATATATATATATATATATATATATATGTATGTATGTATGTATGTATGTATATATATATATTTATTCAGATACTTTAATCCAAGCGGAAAAAGCAGGAAGGTAAATTCCAAAAAACCCGATCCTAATTAATATTAAAAATTTTATTTTAATATTAAAAAATGATACAGGAAGAGAGCTCCATGTAATAAAATATTACAGAGCAAATATAAATTAAAATAGGATTAATTCAATGAAAAGTTGGATGACCATTTTGATATGAAAATTCCCCACGGGGGATAACACATCACCTCAGCAACAAAAAAATCCTTTCAGAAACTGGAAAAAAAATCAGTCTAATTTTCCTTTTTAAATAGATTTGCAAAGAAATTAAAAAAAAGAAAAAGAAAAGAAAAGAAAAAGAAAATTTGCAAAGAAATTAAAAAAAAGAAAAAGAAAAAGAAAAAGAAAAAAAGAAGAAAAAAAGAAAAGTATATATATATGTGTGTGTGTGTGTGTGTGTGTGTGTGTGTGTGTGTGTGTGTGTGTGTGAATTTACTTGAGCTACTAGACTAGCAACTAGGTCCCACCCTTTTACAGTGAAACCAATAAAATGTAACCGTAATTTCTACTCCATCAACTTCTTTTCTCTCACTTCCCGCCTGTGGAATTCCCTTCCGTATACTTGCTTCCCCGACAGCTACAATCTCCAAGAATTTAAATGTAAGGTCAATAGTCATCTCCTATCTCACTAACTCGCATCCTTTCCCTCGCACTTCCCGCCTGTGGAATTTCCCTTCCGTATACTAGCTTCCCCGACAGCTACAATCTCCACGGATTTAAATGTAAGGTAAATATCTCACTGACAGGCATCCTTTCTCTCAAGGCTCTTTTCACCATCCATTCCACCCCAATCACACCAGTATTCTCATCCCTTCTAATACCCTCTTCCAGACATTCCCTATAACCTGCCCCTGTTCCTCAACACTTTCCCCTGCGAAACAGTGGCAGTAAGACTGCCTTGCTTGGGGTGAAATAATTAATATATATATATATATATATATATATATATATATATATATATAAATCCAGGTATAGAGGAACCAAAGTTTTTACGATTTTGAGTTCCCTGCCATTTATTTGTTTACAAAAAGTGCTCAATACAATATTATTGTAGAGCATGATATAATCATATAACTATGAATTAAAAGTACATTGCGACAAAATGAATCTTTATTCTGATCAGTTAAAGGGAATACACATAAATTTTATATCTTTCCACATACATAAATAGCAAACCGATGGTTTTTTGTATTGAAATGTAAATCATTTCCACAACCAAATTCCCTGATGACAAGATAGAACTCTTGAAACGTAAAAATTTCCGTGTCGCAATGCACTTTTATTTCATAATTATATATATATATATATTAGTCATCCACATACACGCCTGTTTCGCTGCATCACAGCTCATCAGTGTGGCTGGACACATCTACTTGCTTCTGCCCGGGATCGAAACTCGACCGATTTGGTGTTAGTCGGAGTCGCTACTCCCTAAGGCGCATGGAATCAGCTAAGAGAAATTTTAACGTGTTGTATATGA
>JBBBDQ010001803.1:350000-375000 GCA_037127315.1 Ascarosepion bandense
CTATTATGTTTAATCATGAGCCGTTCTAAACGTCGTATTTTGGCTTAAATTTCAGTTGAAAATAAAAACAAAAAGTCTCCATTTGGATAATTTTTTATTAATTTGGTTCTAAGCTTATAATTCACACACACACACACAACACACACACACACACAGACACACACACACACACACACACACACATATATATATTCATAAGTAAATATATATATATGTATATATCAGTAAATATTACACATGATATTTAATTGTATATACACACACATATATATTCATATATATATGTATATATACATGCATATATATATATATATTCGTAATTAAATATATATACATATATCAGTAAATATATGTATATATATATATATATATATATATATATATATATTCATGAGTAAATATCATATATATATATATATATATATATATATT
Source organism: Ascarosepion bandense (assembly GCA_037127315.1). Classification (NCBI taxonomy): domain Eukaryota; kingdom Metazoa; phylum Mollusca; class Cephalopoda; order Sepiida; family Sepiidae; genus Ascarosepion; species Ascarosepion bandense. The sequence continues at coordinate 350,433 of JBBBDQ010001803.1, forward strand.
ATATCTATATACGATATTTACATTATGAAAATTCTCGTGATTGCCGCTATGGAATCTTGCCAAAATATATATCTGCACCCTAGATTTTTTTTTCAAGTATTTCCTTTCATATAAGAAATATTACTTTCTTAAGCCAGTATACATGCCTATAATAATTTTTTAAAATTTGGTTAAACGGTGAAATTCAAAACCGATTATTTAAAATATGCAAAACATAAAATTAATCTCAAACTGAAATTATATAAATAATAATTACATTATAATGAAGTCTACGATAACAACATTTACTTTTTTGCTTATTATATATTAAATTTTATCACTTAGTATCCTCCATAATTTACCTTGACTTTTACTAAGACTGATAATTATTTATGAGCGTTTCTCAATTTAAAAAACTTTGAAAAACTAACATTTTTACATCTATGTATAAAATTTCTTGCATATATATATATATATATATATATATATATATAAGAGACAAGACAATGAATGTCTGTTATGTTTAATTATCTAAACATCGTATTTTGGCTTTAATTTCAGTTGAAAATAAAGACAAAAATTCTATAACATTTGAATAATTTTTTATTAAGTTGGTTCTAAGATTTCAGACAGATTTTAGTCAACAATACAATAATCCTCACTCATACACACAGTAAAAATAACCTTCAGATTTTGGAGGCCATCTACATTAAATCCAAACAACCCACACTTTATAAAATCACGTTTAAATCTGGCCATAACACATTACATTGCATTTGAATGGTTTTGTTGTCATTTCGCGCTATCACGCGGTGTGACGTCATAGAACCGCATTGCAAATTTGCGAACTGTGTTTGTTATTTTTGGTAACTATTGCCGTTGCTTAGCGGAGTTTTATGTCAACACAAGATAAAATCGTCTCTGATGGTGGATGTTTTTGTGTCACTGTTCTTATAACTTTATAACCTCTCTGAAAATGGCCCATGTGAGCCGAAAGCTTAGAACTAACTTAATAAAAAATTATCCAAATGGAGAATTTTTGTCTTTTTGTCTGAAATTAAAGCCAAAATACGGCTCATGATTAAACATAATAGACATTCATTGCCTCTTATATATATATATATATATATATAGAGAGAGAGAGAGAGAGAAAGAGAGAGAGAGAGAGATTTAATCGTATCACCCCGAGCAAGGCGGTAACGCCACTGATGTGCAGGGGGCTACGTAATAGTGAAACGATTGGAAAAGAGAAAGCCAGAAACCACATCCTAAACAGAGAACAAGGGATGAGCCTTTTAACCTGTTCAATAGACGTTGGTGGAGTGTGAACCGGGCGATAGGTAGATCTATCTACTCCAATTAAACAAAAAAGTGGGAAGATTGGAGAAGATATATATATATATATATATATATATATATATATATATATATATATATGCTCTCGCCCGCCGATTGAGCATTAAGGAGATATGATGAACTTTAACAACAGTAACTACTGACCGCTATTTACGCAACGTTCATTCATTAACGAATTTGAACACTACTGTATATAGCTTAGAGATAGAATTACTGACTGATGTCAGTTCGGTCTGGTTTCAACCCTGGCTAGAAGCAATCTTTTTTTTTTTTTTGTCAGTCGGAAAGTTTAGGGTTTAATCGATAAAATTACACTGAAAAAAATTGATAATTAACCAATTTACAAGTGGTGGTAATGTCGTACCAGCGAGTGGTTCCAAAATGGAGGATCGATTTACTATAACGTTTTTTTACTATAACGTTTTATGAAAAACTGAGCCCCACTAAATTGTTGAAAAATTGAAATTTTTTTTAATTTTTTTTTTTTAGTCGGAAAGTTTAGTCGATAAGATTAAAAATGAAAAACAACAAATTTAAAGGTGGTGGTAATCTCCTTCAGGACTAAAAATATTATATTAAAAAAAAAGGCGTCCACGTTGTATTTTTACAGTTATATACCCTTTACTTAAAATGGCTAAACACAAAATCGATCAACACTTCATAAAATACGCACCTCCGTGTTAAAAAACGCTTTTTTGCGATATTTCGAATTAAAATTAATGTTTTAATTAAGGTTTAAATCAGTTATTCTTTCTCAAATAACATTTTTAAAAAAGTATACTAATTTTTAAAAAAACGCTTTAATAAGGAGAATTATTTGTGTTGACAGATCTGTCAGTATGGCTGATTTTAGCGATTAAAAGAATAAATCAATTTAATTTAAATTCAGTTTGAAATACAGAAACTTTGTTGATTAGAAATATTAAATTTAATCTTTATTAGCTTGGAGTTAAAACTAAAATAAAAGCTTCAAGAAAGATTTTTCATTTTGAAAATGAATTATAAATATTAGTTGTCGCATTTCAATAGACACACAGACACGCACACACAGACACACACACACACACACAGACACGCACACACAGACACACACACACACACACACACACACATATATATATATATATATATATATATATATATTAAGAACGTGACAACTAATGTTTAAAATATATTGTACCAAAGGCATATTTTCTTCAATTCTCACAATTTCAAGAACGATTTCACATAAAGCATTTCAATATATTTTTCATGTCTAGCAGAATCTTATATTTCACATTTTCGAGTCGAGAGGCAAAACTATTAAACCTATTAGATAGATAGATAGATAGATAGATAGATAGATAGATAGATAGATAGATAGATAGATAGATCATTAACATGCTGATAGATAGAAATAGATAGATAGATAGATAGATAGATAGATAGATAGATAGATAGATAGATCATTAGCATGCTGAGATAGATAGATAGATAGATAGATAGATAGATAGATAGATAGATAGATCATTAACATGCTGAGATAGATAGATAGATAGATAGATAGATAGATAGATAGATAGATAGATCATTAACATGCTGAGATAGATAGATAGATAGATAGATAGATAGATAGATAGATAGATAGATAGATAGATAGATCATTAACATGCTGAGATAGATAGATAGATAGATAGATAGATAGATAGATAGATCATTAACATGCTGAGATAAGATAGATAGATAGATAGATAGATAGATAGATAGATAGATAGATAGATAGATAGATAGATAACATGCAGAGATGAGATAGATAGATAGATAGATAGATAGATAGATAGATCATTAACATGCTGAGATAGATAGATAGATAGATAGATAGATAGATAGATAGATCATTAACATGCTGAGATAGATAGATAGATAGATAGATAGATAGATAGATAGATAGATAGATAGATAGATAGATAGCAGCACAGTTGGCATTGCTGAGGCATTTTTTTCGAAACCATATTGATACCTTAATCATATATCCCATTTTAAATTAACAGTTTTTATCCATAACCCATTCGCATCGATTTGTATCGATCAAATGATTTGTATCAATCTCCGAACGCCTCCGTTTGTCCTTGCATCTTTTGTTGGTCATTCAGGGCAACAGAACAAAAGATTGCACGAGAATAATTTTCACTATTCTCTCTCTCTCTCTCTCCCTCTCTCTCTCTCTCTCTCTCTCTCTCCTTTCTTCCTATTGGTTCTCACTTGAACAAATTCCCTGAGAGGCTGATCCACCCGCCCCACAGCGCTGCGGTGGTGGTGCTCTTTTATCTCGCCACTCCCTCAGTGCATTTTTTTCCCCTACTCAACATTCAATCAAGTGGCGATTTCCACATTGCTTTATGGCCGAAATGCGATTTGTGTGGGACTTGACTTCCGTTCCCAGCTAACGATGTAGGAGCCACAGCGAAACGAGACTTGAAATATATTACTCTCTCTTTCTCTCTTTCTCCTTCTCACTTTCTCTTTCTCTTTCTCTCTCTCTTTCTCTCTCTCTTTCTCTTTCTCTCTCTCTTTCTCTTTCTCTCTCTCTTTCTGTCTATCTTTCTCTCTCTTTCTCTCTCTCTCTTTCTCTCTCTCTTTCTCTTTCTCTCTCTCTTTCTGTCTATCTTTCTCTCTCTTTCTCTCTCTCTTTCTCTCTCTCTTTCTCTTTCGCTTTCTCTCTTTCTCTCTTTTCTGTCCCTCTTTCTCTCTTTCTCTTTCTTATTCGCTTTCTCTCTCTCTTCTCTCTCTTTCTCTTTCCCCTCTTTTTCACTCTCTCTCACTCTCTCTCTCTCTCTCTCTCTCTCTCTCTTTCTCTCTCTCTCTCTCTCTCTCTCTCTCTCTCTCACACACACACACACACATAAAAGGTTTAAATATATGTTGAGTTTTCTTCTCAATATATTTGCTCTGGATGTGCGTCGTGGTGCAGTGGACATCGTCTCCGAATGAGAAATCGGGGAGCCGCGTTCAAACTCCGGTTGAATTCATTGCATTCACTTGCATTCCAGTTAAATTCATTATATTTACTTAATCCGTCTCTTCCCTCCAGTTACGGGTTAAATAACTAGACAGATTGGATTCTATAGCCTTGGTTGGCAACCAGTCTACTGCAGAAAGCAATGGCAACCTACTGCGGTATAATCTTCTGTCCAGTGAGGCATGTCTCTTTCGGGACATGATCGCCCAAGCGTGTTTCGCGTACGGCACTTTACTGAATGACTGAATATAATAGTTGGAGACATGATTAAGGCTTCTACTGAGCATAAAGTGGGGGATCGGTTTTATACTGTTATGAAGTAATAAACTGATACCCCACTAATTACCACATACTAATATAATACATCTGTTCTCCATCCAGTTATGAGTCACATAATAAGACAGATTGGGTTCTATAGCCTTGGCTGGCAACCAGTCTACGCAAAAAGCAATGGCAACCTAGTACTGAATAATCTTCTGTTCAGTCTGTCATGTCTCTTTCGAGACATGATCGCCCAAGCTTGTTTTGCGTATGGCAATTAACTGACTGAATATCTACTGAGCTCTCTATTTCTATCTAATACAGCTACAAAATCTAAATTTTTCGGTTTCCCCCCTACTGGTTATCCCTTAAAATAGCAAACGTATTGTATTCTAAATTCAAATGTAAATCATTTTCACCATTGTTAGCTAGTTCACAACATTGCCTGATCTAAACTTATTTATAAATGGAACTTTGTCTGTGTGTGTCTGTATGTGTCTGTGTGTGTCTGTGTGTCCGTTAGCTATAGACTCCAAAACGGCTGAACCGATTTTCTTGAAAATTTACACAGTTGTACTCTAAGCGTCTGCGAGTGTTCTTAGCTAGGTTTGGTGTCGAGGTACTCCCGATAAATTTCGAAAATCGATAATCGAAAAAATCTGGTTATAGAAAGAGTGATCCGATTTTAATCAAATTTGATACACTCATAGACAAAGACATAAGAAATGATATTCAGAAGTTTCAAGGTTGCAGTTCTTACAATAGTGCAGAAAACCGATAATATATATATATATATATATATATATAAGGCAAGATGTTTTTGTGTGTGTCTGTTTATCTGCTTGTATGTCTGTATTTTTTTCAGCCCTTTTATTTTAGTTTTTGCTTCGGGTTTGGTTCTAAATAGGTATAATTGTAGTTCTTAGTCTCAGCCATGATACCATTTACTCAGAGGACTTATTTAGACTTCAAAATTCAGTTTACGACGAAAAAAACTTATTTGATATCGATAGCAGGAAATTAAAATTTGACTTACATCCATTCATTTTTCCTTCAGTCTACGGTTTCGCTTTAACTGGAAACAACTATTGCTTTTTAGTCTTTCGTGCCAACGTCCAAAGAGTCTGAGCTCCAGGACCATGGATTAGTTTTAAAGCTTTCATTACAACCAAGCAACGCCGGACTATAGTGCTAGTGACTAGATAAATCTCAAAACAGATATTTCCGTGTCACAGTGTAAATCAAATAATTAAAAAAAAATTAATTAAATTATAATTGATAATCTATATTGATTAGATAAAATCTTTTACATTATCCACTCCGTCTTTACTGGTTGCCATTCTCTCCTATATATTTTTTCTTCACCAGTAGCGCGATTCTGAGTTTCATGCACAACGCGTTCTTCAGATGCTGGATCGAGACTGCCCGTTACATGATATGAATATGTTAAATCTATCGAATTCTAATAATCGTGGAGTAATCAATATTTTATACAGGGATGGGTGTTAAAAACAAAAAAAAATCTTTCTTTATTATTTAAAATAAGCATAAATATAAAGTGGAGAAGGTAAGAAAAAAAACGCACAAATTAATTACTTCAAGATGCGTTAAACGCTATTTTAGTAATACCAGGACACTATGTGTGATATTGTATATATATATATATATATATATATATATATATATATATATATATATATATCCTCCTTGTCTGTCATATTCAACGAAGCATGTTTGAAAGGAAGGTTGCTACCAAAATACACGATATATATATATATATATACTCCTTGTCTGTCATATTCAACGAAGCATGTTTTAAAGGAAGGTTGCTACCAAAATACACGTTATATATATATATATATATATATATATATATATATATACTCCTCGTCTGTCATATTCAACGAAGCATGTTTTAAAGGAAGGTTGCTACCAAAATACACGTTATATATATATATATAGATATATATATACTCCTTGTCTGTCATATTCAACGAAGCATGTTTGAAAGGAAGGTTGCTACCAAAATACACGTTATATATATATATATATATATATATACCCCTTGTCTGTCATATTCAACGAAGCATGTTTTAAAGGAAGGTTGCTACCAAAATACACGTTATATATATATATACTCCTTGTCTGTCATATTCAACGAAGCATGTTTGAAAGGAAGTTTGCTACCAAAATACACGTTATATATATATATATATATATATATATATATATATATATATATACATATATATATATATATATATATATATATATATATATATAAATTCAGGTGAAGAGGACTCAAGGTTTTACTATTTCAAGTACCCCGGCATTTATTTTATTATAAACAGTACACAGTATAATAAATATTATAGCGCTTAATATAATCATTATAATCATATAATTATGAATTATGTTTCGAGATAGATTCTCTTCATCGGGCAATGTTAGATGTTGGTTGTGCAAATGATTTACATTTATTTTTGTTAAAAAAAAAAAACATAGAAATTTCCGTGTCGCAATGCACAATTAATTCATTATATATATATATATATATATATATATATATATATATATATATATATATATATATAATCATGTGTGTGTGTATGTGTGTGTATGTGTGTGTGTTAATATATATATATATATATATATATATATATATATAAAATCATATATATATATATATATATTAATTCAGATACTTTAATCCAAGGGAAAAAAGCAGGAAGGTAAATTCCAAAAACCCGATCCTAATTAGTATTAAAAATTTTTATTTTAATATTAAAAAATGATACAGGAAGAGAGTTCCATGTAATAAAATATTACAGAGCAAATATATGGGTTTCTGAAAGGATTTTTCTGTTGCTGAGGTGATGTGTTATCCCCCGTTGGGATCTTCATATCGAAATGGTCATTCAACATCATTGAAAAAATCCTTTTTTAATTCATATATATATATATATATATATATATATATATATATTACCGTTAAGTTTTTATACAGTTTTTCATGTGATTTTTTAATTTTTTCCTTTTTCAAAAAATAAATTATATAAAAATTGTCGAAATATTTTATTTTTTCGAAGTGTTTTCGTTTATACTTTTAACCATCATGAAGTGGCTATTGGTAATAAAGACATTATTGAAAAAAAACAAACGAAAAATCCTCCATTTAATAATATCAACTATGAACACGGCCTCAATGTGCTTACCGTGTTCGGAATATAAAACACACACTTTACTCTACACGCATATATAAAAAATTATGCATATACAATCAAACGTAAAATAAAATCCATCCTCGATAATGGCTAAAAGTATAGCCGAAAGCGCTCTTATAAACACAACATTAGGACTATTTTTATATAATTTATGTACTCAAAAGAAAATATTCCTAAGATCACATAAAAATTACACTAAAAAATGTAACCATCACACCTTGTCTCTCATTTTTAATGAAACCTGCGTAAAAGAGAGATAGCTGCCCAAATACATTATATATATATATATATATATATATATATATATATATATATATATATAGATAGATAGATAGATAGATAGATAGATAGATAGATAGATATATTGTGTGTATATTTAGACAGCATTTTTTCATTAATGCATGTTTCATTAAAAACATTTTTTGTAAACAAAAACATTTTGTCATCGTTTGTCCGTGTTTATAATATATAATGTAATTTAACATCTTTGAAAATAGCTTATATAAGCCGAAAGATTAGATTGGATTATTAAAAAAATTATATACCAATATTGTAATTTTCTTTATTTAATGATAATTCTGTTAAGCTTATCAGAGAATATGAAAAAAAAAATGACATAAAATAAACAGACAAAACTTGTTTACATTATTTAATTAAGCATGCATCATACATGTATATGTGTATATATATATATATATATATATATATGTTTTTAAATGTTCATATATATATACATATATATGTGTGTGTGTGTGTGTGTGTGTGTGTGTGTGTGTGTGTGTGTGTGTGTGTGTGCAGGACTCGTGCAAGTTTCACGTGAACACGAGCGAACCGAATCTATGATCCGTAGCCCACAAATGTACTTCATCTCAATTTTCGTGAGGTAGTATTTATATAAAATACAAATTTTATTGTCACTTAATTATGCACAATAATGTATCATATGCAATAAAAGTGAACAATTCAACTCGACGAATTGAAAATAAATAAAATTAATCTAAATACATATTAGAGACCTGTCATGATAGATCATTCCATATTAAAGAAATTGGCAATCTTTTTGTGGTAATTTGAACGCAGTAAGGCATTTTGTGCGTTGTGGTGCAGTGGATATCGGCTCGGAACGAGAAATCGGGAGCCGAGTTCGAATTCCAGCTGAATTCATTGCATTCACTTACGCGCAAATACCCTTGGGAAAGGTATTAATCCGTCTATTCCCTCCAGTTATGGGTTAAATAACAGGACAGATTGGGTTCTATAGCCTTGGTCGGCAACCAGTCTACCGCAGAAAGCAATGCAACCTACTGCGGGATAATCTTCTGCCCAGTCAGTCATGTCTCTTTCGAGACATGATCGCCCAAAGCGTGTATCACGTATGGCACTTAACTGACTGAAGGTATTTTGAAACTAAATCTTTGATATGGAATTCCCCATTGCTACATCTCAATTTTATAAGGTAATATTCATATCAAAATACAAATTGTATTGTAACCGAATCCTAGATCCTTCCAACTTAAATAAATCGACAATGGTTTGCGGCTACTTTTAACATAAATCTAAGGTTTTTCTTGTTAAATGTTAAATAGTTTTAATTTTAACACATTCAACATTATAGATAAAAGAAATAGTGAATTTTATGCAGTGTTTTTTTTTTTTTTGTTTTTTTTTTTTGTGATTTAGCATGAGCAAAACAAATTCACGGAGTTTCTCTACCACCGCCAAATAATAAATCCAGAAAGACGACAAAATCTGCGAATATTTTTTAAAACTTTAATAGTTGTGTTCACTTTAATTTGTTAAACGCAGGTAAAAAAAAAAAAAGAAGCAAATGTCGATGAAATAGCGAGGATCACAAAGGACTGCTCAGGACCACCAGTCGTGTTTGGGTGACCACGGTCGCAGGCTTCAGGGTTGACGGTACGCACCTACCCTATGAGTATATATATATATATATATATATATATATATATATGAGAGAGAGAATTTGCAGAACTTTGACATCGTCGTGTGTTGCTGATATATATATATATATATATACGTGTGTGTGTGTGTGTGTGTGTGTGTGTGTGTGTGTGTGTGTGTGTGTGTGTGTGTGTATAATATTAAAATATATAGTTATAATGCAAAGAACTTGTTATAATTTGTTTTGGAAAAAAAAAAGTAGCCCTGATGAGTGAAGACGTCATAACGGTGTCCTTACAAAAACTTTGAAGTCAGCATGAACCTACTTAGTTAAATTGACAATTTCTTTGCATTAAACCTATCAACGTTCTTGTCGCGCGTAAAAACTTTTCCTTCACAGATAAAATCATCAACTTTGTAAAGAGATTGTGTTGGAAAGCGTATTTCTGCTTATTCCCCTCCGACACCCGAAACCAAAAAGTGGATACCTAAAATATGAAATCTCAGAAAATGCCATCTCCTTGCTAATTTCTGGATCCATTTGAGAAAGACCTGTTTAGTACTGTGTCCAAGATGAAAATGAATGCAGAATGAGATAAGGAAAATTTTTCAGGTATTATTCCGGGCACAATTTATCCACGATAGGTCAGTGAGGGAAATCTTGAATTCACACATGATTAAATCCGAGAGAGATCAACTACGGGACAATAGTAAAAAATCCAAAATAAGACTGTTAAATAATCCGGGAGGGTCCTAGTAATATGGTTTAAACCTATTTGTAGCTTGTTTTATGCTTAGCAAATATTTAGAATGAGCGTTTGTTTATTTTGGACGCTGCCAAGATCTATTTTTGCATTTCTTATTTATCAAAAGGTGTGCGTCATTGTGCTGATATCTCAAAATAATTTCATTATTTTTGCTTATTAAGTCATTCACGTTTTTAGTTTTTATAATTTTCAGTTTTTTTCTCTATTCTCACATCTAAAATAACCAATCATCCATTTTAAAATATTGCTAAGCAGTAAATAGTTAATGTTAATTTTATGTGTATTAAAAGGTTCTATTCTTCTTCTTCTTCTTCTTCTTCTTCTTCTTCTTTGTGCCTTGTCCCTTCAGGACGTAGGAGATCATGACCTTCCACGTCTCTCTATTAATGGTATCTCTGAGCACATTTTCTCCTGTGACACCACGCAACCCCCGTTCTATCATCCACCTGCTAAGGTCCTTCAAATATGTTATCGGCTGCTTTTCTTTGTCTCTTTTTTTCCTCCATCTGTCCTGTGAGTATCATATTCTCCAAGCCCTTCTTCCTCAGTACATGTCCCAGGAACGTTAGTTGTCTCTCCCTGATGTTCAATATTAATTTCCTTTTTGTTTCCATCCTTTCCAAAACCTCATCATTGCTCATCAGAACCACATTTCAGTTGCTTCAAATTTTTCCTTCATCTTTGATGATATTGTCCAGCATTCACTGCCATATTGAAGAACTGACACCACATAGCAATCTAGTACTCTCTTCCTTGTTTCTAGTGAAAGTTTCCTGTCTCTTAATACATTACTCAGCTTCTGGAACGCTCCCTTCGCCATGCCAATTCGCCTTCAGATCTGTGTCTCACTTTCCGTCTTCTGTTAGAACACTTCCCAGGTATTTAAATTTTTGTACCTGCTTGATTTTAGTATCTCCCAACTAGAATCTGTAATGTGATCGATCCCGACTTGGTAGCTCAGATACAGTCACTTTCTCACCGGCGCAATGTGGTTTCCCTGTATCTCTTCTACAAATACTTTCACGGCTTCTGCTCCGATGAACTTAGCTCACTGGTGCCTCCTATATATGAATTTACTCGAGCCACAAGATTAGCAAATAGGTCCCACCCTTTTACTGTGAAACCAATAAGTTGTAAACAGTATTTCAACTCTGTCAGCTTCTTTTCTCGCACTTCCGGCCTGTGGAATTCCTTTCCATTTACTTGCTTTCCTGACAGCTACAATCTCCAAGAATTTAAATGCAAAGTCAGTAGTCATCTCATATCTCACTAACCTGCACCCTCTCTCTCATGCTCCCTTCTCCGTCCACTCCACTCTCATCAGTATTCTCATCCTTCTTTTGCCCACTTCCTAACACCCCCTATAACCTGTCACTCTTTCTCATAACTTTCTATCGTGCTCCTTTCTCCGTCCACTCCACTCTCATCAGTATTCTCATCCTTCTCTTGCCCACTTCCTGACACCCCCTATAACCTGTCACTCTTTCTCATAACTTTCTATCGTGCTCCTTTCTCCGTCCACTCCACACTCATCAGTATTCTCATCCTTCTCTTGCCCACTTCCTAACACCCCCTATAACCTGTCACTCTTTCTCATAACTTTCTATCGTGCTCCTTTCTCCGTCCACTCCACTCTCATCAGTATTCTCATCCTTCTCTTGCCCACTTCCTAACACCCCCTATAACCTGTCACTCTTTCTCATAACTTTCTATCGTGCTCCTTTCTCCGTCCACTCCACTCTCATCAGTATTCTCATCCTTCTCTTGCCCACTTCCTGAAACCCCCTTTAACCTGTCACTCTTTCTCATAACTTTCTATCGTGCTCCTTTCTCCGTCCACTCCACTCTCATCAGTATTCTCATCCTTCTCTTGCCCACTTCCTGAAACCCCCTTTAACCTGTCACTCTTTCTCATAACTTTCTATCGTGCTCCTTTCTCCGTCCACTCCACTCTCATCAGTATTCTCATCCTTCTCTTGCCCACTTCCTGAAACCCCCTTTAACCTGTCACTCTTTCTCATAACTTTCTATCGTGCTCCTTTCTCCGTCCACTCCACTCTCATCAGTATTCTCATCCTTCTCTTGCCCACTTCCTGACACCCCCTATAACCTGTCACTCTTTCTCATAACTTTCTATCGTGCTCCTTTCTCCGTCCGCTCCACTCTCATCAGTATTCTCATCCTTCTCTTGCCCACTTCCTGACACCCCCTATAACCTGTCACTCTTTCTCATAACTTTACTTCTATGTACCCCCCCCCCTGTAAAATAGTGGCAATAAAATGCCTTGCTTGGGGCGATACGATTATGGAAAAAAACTGTATTTGACATAAACGTATTTATTAAAGAATACTCATATAAACTCATGTACGTTTCGTTGTAAACGACCAACAAGCTAGACTTTATTAAATTTTGATTTAATTTTTCCTGTATACATACATGTTTCTTTTTTTCTGGAGATTAGTCAGTTACGTGCCATACGTCATACACGCTTTGGGCGATCATGTCTCGAAAGAAACATGAAGGACAGAGCAGAAGATTATCCCACAGTAGGTTGCCATTGCTTTCTGCGGTAGACTCGTTGCAAGCTATAGAACCCAATCCGTCTTATTATTTAACCCATAACTGGAGGGAAGAGACGGATTAATACCTTTCTCGGGGGAATTTGTGCGTAAGTGAATGCAGGGAATTCAACTGGAATTCAACTGGAATTCGAACTCGCTCCCGGATTTGTCATTCGGAGTCGATATCCACTGCACCACAATGCACATTTTTTGCAGATAAGGAATGTAAAAATGTCCCAAAGGTGGCAGGAAGTGCCCGAAAAATTTAATAATTATGAAATAATGATAATAATTATTAAAATCTTCCTTACCAGTTGTTTTCAATGAAACGTGCTTAAAAAAGATTATTACCTTTATATATATATATATATATATATATATATATATATATATATATATATGCATTTATAGACATATATATTTAGAGCTCTCCTAGAAAGTAATACTACCACTTTATATAAAGGATACTCCTTTCTTCTATATCTACACCGCATATATATATATATATATATATATATATATATATATATATATATATATATATAAGTAGGTTTCGTTGAAAAATGAATGGCAGACAAAATATCATGATTAAATTTCTCTTTTCAGAACTCGAATTATATAGGGATGGTCTACTAAAAGTTTTGATTTTCCGAGTGATTTCGGCTATATTTTTATCCATTATCAGGGGTGTATTTCATTTTACGTGTAACTGAATATGTGTAGAGTTTATATATGTAAGCATGTATATGTTATATTCTAAACACGGTGAGCACATTGTTGCCGTGTTCATATATGATATTATTAAGTGCAAGATCCTGTATATATATATATATATATATATATATATATATAGTTGTTACAATGGTTTACAAAAGCATGGTTTCACTACACAAAAATTTTGATATTTCCCGAAATAACCATGAATACATCTTACATTCTCAAAAATAAATCGTTTTCACCATTTATTTTCAGTTCAACATATTACCAGAAGTGGATTGGTTCTGCTCCGAAAAGTAAAAATTTTTGTGTAGTGATACTATGCTTTTATAAACCATTGTAACGACTATTACGATATTAAGCTCTACTCTGCATCGAGTACACTTTGTAAAAGTAAATGCTTGAACAGTGAGTTTTTAATCTGCGTGTTCTTTCATTTTTTTGCAATATATATATATATATATATATATATATATATATATATATATATATAAACCGAAATTATTTTTGGAGATATGGTTTATCTTGTCAAGAAGACGGTTATATATTAATAAAAACGGTCAATTCAGAAAACTGAAATTTGAGAGCTAGTTAGAACTTAAAATATTAACAAACACTAATCTAAAGTACCAAAAGCGTCACAAATTTTTTCCAATCAATCATAAATTTCGTGTCATACAATATATATATATATATATATATATATATATATATATATATATATATTGGGAAATTGAACTGAAGAGTGTACTTTTGTAATATTTTCAAAGGTTAGTTTTTGTAATATTTTAATTTTTAACTCGCTCTTTAATTGAGATTTTCTGAATTGACCACATTTTAAAAATATATAAGTGCCTCTTATATATATATATATATATATATATATATATATATATATATATATATATATATATAAGAGGCACGGGTTTCAATCCTGGGTAAAAAGCAATCGGCTGTCTAACCGTACTGATGAGCTATGATATAGCGAAACAGATCTGTCCGCGGATGACTATGTATATATATTTCTATTGATTTTACTGTAGAAATTCAGTGAATATAAATGACTATATATATATATATATATATATATATATATATATATATATATATATTTCTTATGATTTTACAATAGAAAACAATTGAAAATAAAGATGAAATGGTTTTATATATACACACGCACACTCACACACACACATATATATATATATATTTCTAATGAATTTAGAATAGAAATTAACTGAAAATGAAGAAGAAAGGTATATATATATATATATATATATATATATATATATATACCTTTCTTCTTCATTTTCAATTTATTATATATATATATATATGATGTTTTATTTATGCAAGAGTGTTCATTATTGGATATTATGCGTTATATGCAATAAAAAATTTTAAATGTAGTAGATAATTCGTTTTATATTCATATATATATATATATATATAGTTGAACACATTTATATTATATATATATATATATATATACATATATATATATATATAGAGAGAGAGAGAGAGGGAGAGAGAGAGCGAGATAGAATGAATGAGTGAGAGAGAGAGAAAGTTGATTATATGGATAGTAATCCGACAAGATATTCTAACATGTTTTTTTCACTTTCTTTAAACCTTCGCCATATATATATATATATATATATATATATATATATATATATATATATATATATATATATATTGCTAAGCGTTTTACTAAAGGAATGCATTGAAAATGAGAGAGAAAGTGTTTTTAGGTGGTCAGGTGTTACGGAAAGTGTCAATTATTGAACAAGACTAATATATTTGTTTAATGAAAATGCAAAATGTACAAATGTCTATTTCGAAATGTAATTTTACAAAAATAATGTTGTGATGATGATTTAATTTTAAAAAAATGTCCTCCCCTTTAACGGCACAGAAATGAAAAATGGAAATTCTTCAGTAATGCAAGAATTTCCCTTTCGCTTTCGAAAAGGGGAGTCTTTTATTTTCAGTTCGCAAAACACGCCTTACCAGACATCTTCCTCTCTTTCCTTCATAAGATTCACCTCGCAAATCTAGCAGCCGACATCTTCTCCCAAAATGCACGTACGATTTTGACGAAACCAGCATAATCTTCGGGTGAGACTGGCACTTCGGCTTTTCCCACTGAACTAAAGAGGAATGAAAAATAAATGAATGAATGAATAATAATAAAAAAAATGTGGAAAAATAAAAAAAAAACTTCATTCGAATATGAATAGAGTTAATTGGGACAACGCTGGTAAAAGCTGTGGCTAGGCGTTGCTATGACAACAAAACATCAATGGCGAATTTTGGAAGCGAACAGATCCGTTGAATGCCAAACTGAATCTACGGTGGAAGTCTAGTCGTCTGTCTGTCAGTAAGTAACCATCAGACTAAAATGATGACAACGATGAATAATAATAATAATAATAATAATAATAATAATAATAATAATAGCTAGCTAGCTATGACCATGTAACAGAAATGATAATGTAGACAGATATAATAATAATAATAATAATAATAATAATAATAATATAATAATAATAATAATAATAATAATAATAATAATGATATGAAAAGAAGAATAACAACAGTAAAACAAATAAGAAAGAAAAAAAATAAGAAAAGACAACAATAATAATAATAATAATAATAACAATAATAATCCAGAGAGAGGAATAAAAATATAAAAGGCAGTGAATAATAATAAAAATTATTATTATTATAAATAATAATAATTGTTAACCTTTGACATTCAATAGAAACGACAATTTAGAACAAATAATAATAATAATAATAATGATGATGATGATAACACAAGAAAAATAACAGAAGTAAAACAAAAAAAGTGAAGAAAATGAGAAAAATAAAAACAACAACAACAACAATAACAATAATAATAATAATAATAATAATACTCATAAGATGCAAAAAAAAATGAAATGGAGCCATAACAACACGCCACGACCTGCCTTAGGTCTTCCTCGTAGACTTCGTTGGTAGTGCGACCATAGCAGAAATCGAAATATGATGAGAAATAACATAATAATAATCATTACGAAGAGGTTTATCTAAAATTTGGGTGATCTTATTTTTTTTTAATAACATATTTGAAATATGATTTGCGGAAAATGACATGGAGCTATTTCTGATCTTAAATCCCTGGTTGGGACCCTGAAGGAAATGTATACACAACAGAAATCAAAGGAAATAATAATAATAATAATAAAAACACATTGAAAGAATCCCTGGAAACCCCAGCTTAAGAGATATACAAAAAAATTGTCTTGTTAAGTACAGCCCACACGCTAAGGAGAACTTTGTCTATCTAACGCTAGGGATGATAAGGGAGATAGAAAAAACATGAAATGGTGCCTTAACAACACACCACTACCTGCTTTAGGTCTTTCTACAGACTTGATAGGTAGTGCGACCATAGCAGAAATCGAATTATGATGAAAAATGACATAATAATAATGATAATAATGTAAAAAAAGGTGTCATAAAAAGTATTAGTTGGACTGGAAAAGCTTCTGGCAGACCCCTTGAAGGGGTCCCTAGTAGTCCAGGCCTTAAAGAAATAGAAGTAATCTATTCTTACAAATACAACTGACACCTTACGAAAGGCCGTATCAGTGTAGAATGTGTGTGATATTAGATTGTTTTATTTACAGCTTTTTACACAAATGATAGTGGAAAATGTCATGAGGCCATTTCTGAACTTTGGTCTCTGTTTGGGACCCGGAAGGAAATCAGTATACAAAAGATATCAAAGGAAGCAAAAACAACAACAACAACAACTATAATAATAAGAATAAACGGGAAAAAGATAGAACGCGATGTCTTAAGAAAAAGAAGAAACAGAGTCAGTGAGGGAGAGAGTGAAAGAACGAAAGACATTGAGAAAGAGAGAGAGAGAGAGAGAGAGAGAGAGAGAGAGAGAGAGTGGCAGTAAAACTTCTAAAATCATTAAGTTCAACAACCACAGCACAAAAGCAAAGCGTATATGCCATCGTTTTAAGCATCTTGTAAAATTCTTCTTCTGTTTCAGAATTAATTAGTAGTTTGTTTGTAAATATATATACTTACTAGCAGTATAGCCCGGCGTTGCTCGGGTGTAATGAAAGCTTTAAAACTAATCCATTGTCCTGGACTCAGCCTAAAGAATATTTGAAATAATAAAATAATTGCGACAATTTACCAATCGCACCTAGTATATATATATACTAGCAATATAGCCCGGCGTTGCTCGGGTGTAATGAAAGCTTTAAAACTAATCCATGGTCCTGGAGCTCAGACTCTTTGGACGTTGGCACGAAAGACTAAAAAGCAATAGTTGTTTCCAGTTAAAGCGAAACCGTAGACTGAAAGAAAAATGAATGGATGTAAGTCAAATTTTGATTTCCTGCTATCGATATCAAATAAGTTTTTTTCATCGTAAACTGAATTTTGAAGGCTAAATAAGTCCTCTGAGTAAATGGTATCATGGCTGAGACTAAGAACTACAATTATACCTATTTAGAACCAAACCCGAAGCAAAAACTAAAATAAAAGGGCTGAAAAAAAAATACAGACATACAGGTAGATAAACAGACACACAAAAACATCTTGCCTTTTATATATATATTATCG
The DNA here is from genome assembly GCA_037127315.1 of Ascarosepion bandense. Classification (NCBI taxonomy): domain Eukaryota; kingdom Metazoa; phylum Mollusca; class Cephalopoda; order Sepiida; family Sepiidae; genus Ascarosepion; species Ascarosepion bandense. Next base: position 368,840 of record JBBBDQ010001803.1, read on the forward strand.
ATTTTCTGCACTATTGTAAGAACTGCAACCTTGAAACTTCTGAATATCGTTTCTTATGTCTTTGTCTATGAGTGTATGAAATTTGATTAAAATCGGAACACTCCTTCTATAACCCGATTTTTTCGATTATCGATATTTATCGGGGCTACCTCGACACAAAACCTAGCTAAGAACACTCGCAGACGCTTATAGTTCAACTGTGTAAATTTTCAAGAAAATCACTTCAGCCGTTTCGGAGTCTATAGGTAACGGGGACACACACACACACACACACACACACAAAGTTCCATTTATAAATAAGTTTAGATTTATTCAATTTTTGTAATTCAATGCAGACTCTATTCGCATGAGGGAAAAAATAGAAGGCCTATCACTGTGTAGCGATATCAAATTCCTGCACTATTTGCAACCCATAAATATGTGTCAGTCAAGTGCCATACGTGATACACGCTTGGGCGATCATGTCTCAAAAGAGACATGACTGACTGGCAGAAGATTTTCTATCATATTCTTTAAACTATAGCTGAAGGTAGAAGAGACGGATTGTATTAATAAGTAGTAATTAGTGGGGGATCAGTTTTCTATTGTTTTTAAGTAATAAATTGATTCCCCACTTTTTGCCTAGCAGAAGCTTTACTTATATTTCCAACTATTATCTTCATTCAGTCAGTTAAGTGCCATACGTGATACACGCTTGGGCGATCATGTCTCGAAAGAGACATGACTAACTGGGCAGAAGATTTTCTATCCTGCTCTTTAAACTATAGCTGAGGGTGGAAAAGACAGACTATATTAATCAGTAGTAATAAGTAGGGGATTAATTTATTTCTTAATAACAATAGAAAACAGACCCCTCACTTTTTGTCCAGTAGAAGCTTTATTTCTGTTCCCAACTGTTATCTTCATTCAGTCAGTTAAGTGCCATACGTGATACATGCTTGGGCGATCATGTCTCGAAAAAGACATGACTGACTTGGCAGAAGATTATCCCACACTAGGTTGCCATTGTTTCTGCAGTAGACTGGTTACCAACCAAGGCTATAGAACCCAATCTGTCCTGTTATTTGACTCATAGCTAGAGGGGGAAGAGATGTATTATATTATTATGTGGTAATTAGTGGGGGATCAGTTTATTACTTCATAACAATAAAAAACTGGACTCCCACTTTATGCCAGGTAGAAGCCTTAATCATGTTTCCAACTATTATATTCAGTCAGTCATTTAAGTGCCATGCGTGATATAAGTGATACTTGATCGAAAGAGACTTGACTGACAAAGGCAGAAGATTATCCCGCAGTAGGTTGCATTTACTTTCATCCATTTCACTGGCCATTTTCATTATGTTATTTTTCTGATGTTGTTATTTCATCCTTATGTTTTGACCCTATCGTAATTTTTGTGTTTTTTTGAAAAGGAGCGTTCTTTAACAGCTCTCACGTGACGCGCGTGAGTGCCTGTCGATTTTTTTAAAAATAACTTTCCAAACACCATCTTCATTATATATATATATATATATATATATATATATATATATATATATATATATATATATTCATTGCCACGACGGAGACATGTAATTGCGACTGGAATTGCCTTTGTTCCACTCAGTTGTAATTAAGGACCACAATAGAATTTTTGTCGGAATAATAATATTAATAATAATAATAATAATAATAATAATAATAATAGAAGAAGAAGAAGAAGAAGAAGAAGAAGAAGAAGAAGAAGAATGATAACAATAAATTTTTCTGAAAAATGTCTTCCTTCACTTCACGACTACAGAACGCAGTTCGTCGGCATCGAACATATTATTTTTGTTTGTTCATCTTTTTCTATAGCGTTAATTCAGAAAATTCTGAAAATTTCCCCCACCAAAAAAAAAAAGAAAAAAAAATGAAGAAAAAATGAAGAAAAACACAAAATGAAAATAAACGTCCCTTAATTAAAAGTACGTTTCTAACCAAATTAATATAAAGGAGGAGGAGGAGGAGGAGGAGGAGGAAGAGGAAGAGGAGAACAGAATGCATGCACCCCGGGTTTATAGGGACAAGTTTCCAGTGGCATCAACTCTGGATTTATTCAAAGATCTCGGGTGACAACGGTCAACGTCTTGCAGTAAATGAATAGTTTTGTGTGCAAAAGCTTCGAGAATAAGTGTATTTTATGATGTTAGGCAGAGGCGATATTATATATATCACCTCTACCTAACATCATTATAACATCAGAGTTATTGCAAATCGCCTGAAGACTCCACTCATGGTAGAAACCTAGGTCGCTTAATAACTCGTTTACAAATGGAAAATATTCAAATATTCTACAATATAATTGTATTGAACACTTTTTAATACAAATGTTCACTGGTCTAATCTTATTATGATCAAAAACTAAGTAATTAAACAATATATATATATATATATATATATATATATATATATATATATATATATATATAAAACCAAAATTTCGATGTTTAAATCAGTTGATTAGCCATTTCTATGGCTGTAAATGGCTATTCAACGGATTTAAACATTGAAATTTTAGTTTTATTTTTGTATTTGGCTCCGTAATTAGAATATAATATTTGGATCGAGCCCTCCACCTTGATCAATTTTAATATTAATGAAATTAATATTAATTAGAATCGGGTTTTTGGGATTTACCTACCTGATCATCCTTTTGGATTAAAAATAGAAAAACAAAATATATATGCATACATAAATAGGATGTTTATAAAGTCCGTGTGCATTGCACATACAAATAAGGTTAGAAATTGCACATGGACTTTATGGACACTATATATATATTCGGTTCGCCCAAAGTAAGGCATTTTACTGCCACTGTTGTGCAGGGGGTTACATGGGAATGCTTTTCTCGCACTTCCCGCCTGTGGAATTCTCTTCCGCATACTTGCTTTCCTGACAGTTACAATCTCCAAGAATTTAAATGTAAAATCAATAGTCATCTCCTCTCTCAGTAACGTACATCCTCTCTCTCATGCTATTCTCCATCCACCCCACTCTCATCAGTACTCTCTTCCCTCTCCTACTCTCTCTTATATATATATATATATATATATATATATATATCCGAGTAAATACAGAACGAAGAAAGAATTCTTACAAGGTCCAAAACATTAATTTAAAACAGTGCTCGATATATAATATATAGAACTGTGAATATTTATTATGAATTATATTTTAGAACATGTACAGAATTATTCAAAACCGCCTGATGACATATTGATTTTTCAATGTCAAAACAAACGTACCTTCCTAGCGGATATATATAGAATAATTATGTACATGTTCTAAAATATATATATATATATATATTATGGACTCTCCCGTCGATTTCGATGTATGAGGGTCTAACCTTAGTAAGACATCCACACAGAGATTTGTTTATAGTGGTGAAGGCATTGTGTAGTACCATCCACACTTTTTGGAACTGCTGATAACAAACAATCGGTGCAGAAATCTGCCACAGATCGCATGAACAACAGACCTCAATTATTTAACCCATAATTGGAGGGAACGGACGGATTAATACCTTTCCCAAGGGTACTAGTGCGCAAGTGAATGCAGTGTGCTCGACCGGAATTGGAACTCGGCTCACCGATTTCCCCCTCCAAGCTGACATCCACCCCATCACAACGTACATCCGTGAACACTAACAGCACCTGGTATTCCCCAGTGGTCACCCACCTAAGTACTGACCAGGCTCAACGTTGCTTAACTTCGGTGATCGAGCGGGAACCGGTGTCTTCAACGTGACATGACCGTTATATATATCTGTCTGTCTGTCTGTCTGTCTGTGTGTGTGTGTGTGTGACTGTCTGTCTGTCTCTCTGTGTGTATGCAAATTTCCGTAAAAATAACAGACAAAATCTTTATATAAATTTTCATTTTTTTTTCTTTTCAGAACATAAATTATAAAAAAATTCTCCAAATGTTTTATTTATCCAAGTGTTTTCAGTTATAATTTCAGCCATTATTAAGGATAAATTTTATTTGACTTTTAACTGAATATATGGATTATTTTATATAATTTAAGTTCTGACAAGAAAAAAATTATAAGATCCCATGAAAAATTATTTAAAAACTTAGACTTTGCTATTTGTATGTCATTTTAATGAAACTTGCATAAAATAGTGTTTGCTGCCTAAATACACAACATATATATATATATATATATATATATATGGTTAAATAGAATAAAGTAAAGACAAGGGGAAAACTGTATTTAAATCGCCTACGCGTTTCGTCCTGTGATGGACTTTATCAAGGTAAAAAGACGGAATGAGCTTTATTCTAAATTCAGTCAGTCAGTTAAGTGCCATACGTGATACCTCCTTGGACGAAAGAGACATGACTGACTGTGCAGAATATTATCCCGCAGTAGGTTGCCATTGCTTTCTGCGGTAGACTGGTTGCCGACCAAGGCTATAGAACCCAATCTGTCCTGTTATTTAGCCCATAACTGGAAGGAAGAGACGGATTAATACCTTTCCCAAGGGTATTTGCGCGTAAGTGAATGCAATGAATTCAGCTGGAATTCGAACTCGGTTCCCCGATTTCTCGTTCCGAGCCGATTTCCAATGTACCACAACGACGTATCTATCAGACCCGGTAGTATATCGGGGTATCGATTTCCAATATCAGAGTCAAATAAGTCATCCAAGGATAGAACTGCAACCTTGAAACTTCTGAATATCGTTTCTGATGTCTTTGTCTATGAGTGTATCAAATTTTATTAAAATCGGACCACTCATTCTATAACCCGATTTTTTCGATTTTCGATTTTCGATATTTATCGGGGGTACCTCGACACAAAACCTAGCTAAGAACACTCGCAGACGCTTATAGTACAACTGTGTAAATTTTCAAGAAAATCGGTTCAACCGTTTCGGAGTCTATAGGTAACGGACACAGCCACACACACACACACAGACACACACACACAGACATACACACACAAAGTTCCATTTATAAATATATATATATATATATATATATATATATATATATATATATATATACAGAATTACCCATGATAAGGCAGTAAAGCCACTAAGACACAAAGGGTTACATGGCGTAGAGGAATTATGAACAGAAACATTAATAATGTACGGGAAGAGAAAAGAGTAATCAGGAGGACAATAAATAGTAATTGACATTGCATTTAATTTTTTTCATCCGTATTACTCCTGGTAAGGCAGTAAAGCCACTAAGACACAACGGGTCACATGGTGTAGAAGAATTAGGAACAGAAACATAAATAATGAACGGGAAGAGGAAATAGTAATCAAGAGAATAACAGGGATTGACATTGCATTTAAATTTTAGCAAATTAAAGTTGGCTATTCTGTATTTGCTCAACAACCCCTCTTTTTTTTCTATAATCATATCGCCCCAAGCAAGGCATTTTACTGCCACTGTTTTGCAGGGGGTTACATAGGAGGAAAGTTATGAGAAAGATTGACAGTTTATAGGAGGCATCAGGAAGTGGGTAAGAGAAGGATGACTGTGGCTATAAAGTAAGGGGTTAGTTTATATATTGATTGTAATGTAGAATTGAACCCCCACTTTATATCAACATTATAATTGTATAGATTTTTTTTATAATCAAGGCATTTTACTACCATTGTTTTGCTGGGGGTTACATAGAAGAAAAGTTATGAGAAAGAGTTACAGGTTATAGAGGGTGTCAGGAAGTGGGTAAGAGAAGGATGAGAATACTGATGAGAGTGGAGTGGACGGAGAAAGAAGCATGAGAGAAGGTTATGAGAAAGAGTGACAGGTTATAGGGGGTGTCAGAAAGTGGGTAAGAGAAGGATGAGAATACTGATGACAGTGGAGTGGACGGAGAAAGAAGCATGAGAGAAAGTTATGAGAAAGAGTTACAGGTTATAGGGGGTGTGTCAGGAAGTGGGTAAGAGAAGGATGAGAATACTGATGAGAGTGGAGTGAACGGAGAAAGAAGCATGAGAGAAAGTTATGAGAAAGAGTGACAGGTTATAGGGGGTGTCAGGAAGTGGGTAAGAGAAGGATGAGAATACTGATGAGAGTGGAGTGGACGGAGAAAGAAGCATGAGAGAAGGTTATGAGAAAGAGTGACAGGTTATAGGGGGTGTCAGGAAGTGGGTAAGAGAAGGATGAGA
>JBBBDQ010001803.1:380000-447500 GCA_037127315.1 Ascarosepion bandense
GTGTGGCACACTGACTTTAAACATTGTCGTATAGACACAAATGATGTTGAACGCTCAGGTCGCCCCAAATCGGCACTTGTCCTGAAACACACCAAAAACAATCCACAAACTTGTTTTGGCCGATCAAAAATTGAAGTTGCTTGAGATAGCAGAGAAGTTGAACATATCAGAGGGCAGTGCATTCACTATTTTGCCTGAATATTTGTCAGTGAGAACGCACCGTGTCACAAGTCGATCGCAACGATGGCAAAACTACATGAATTGCACTTTGAATTGCTTCCGCATCCATACTATTCTTTAGGTTCCCCCCACACAGCAACAGCTACCTGTTTGCAGACCTAAAAAGAATATTCTAGGGGACAATGTCTGGAAAAAAACTTTTTGAAGGACAAATCACGGCACTTAGGTTTTTTTCCGTTCTGCCCATTTACTAACCATTCTCCCATATCTAAAAATTGGAATAATAATGAAATATAGTTTGTGTCAGAAGAAAAATTATTCCTTGTCAATAAAAAGCTGTAATTAAAATAAACAATTTATTTAAAAAAAAAAATTTTGCTGTGAGTCTTTTTTTTTTTTTTTTTTGTTGTTGTTGTTGTATTAGGGACTTATGTTATACTGTTAAACCTTAGCATTCAACACACTCAAGCCCTTCCCTGTAAATATCAGCTAACAAAGTCTTGCTTTTTGTGGGATTCTGTTATTTGTAATATTCTTGTCATATTATGGTAAAGTATACATGGGGGATGTGCGTTGTGGTGCAGTGGATATCGGCTCGGAACGAGAAATCGAGTGGAGCCGAGTTCAAATTCCAGTTGAATTCATTGCATTCACTTACGCGCAAATACCGTTGGGAAAGGTATTAATCCGTCTATTCCTTCCAGTTATGGGTTAAATAGCAAAACAGATTGGGTTCTATAGCCTTGGTCAGCAACCAGTCTACCGCAGAAAGCAATGGCAACCTACTGCGGGATAATCTTCTGCCCAGTCAGTCATGTCTCTTTCGAGACATGATCGCCCAAGCGTGTTTCACGTATGGCACTTAACTGACTGATACATGGGGCAGGTTGAACATTGAGAACTAATATTTACAGGGTGGGGTTTGGACAGGTTGAATTCTAAAAGGTTAAGGTCCAACTAGCCGAGCATGACAAACGCTGAATTTGGGCTGACAAAGGAAAATACACTGATACCTTTTTAAAACATTGTGTGGCCTTGTTCCCAAACTGAAATATTCACCTGATCAGGAACTTCTCTTCTTAAATTCTTTTCCTATAACTCAGATTTTATCTTGAATGTTATAAAAGCACCTCTTTTTGATACCTAGAAGCAGAGACTGTAATTAATTATATACATACATATTTCACATACATATATGAAATGTGTATGTATATGTGTGTGTGACAGACTAAACTATCACCCGGTTCACACTCCACCAACGTCTATTGAACAGGTGAAGAGGCTCATCCCTTGTTTCCTGTTTAGGATGCGGTTTCCGGTTTTCTCTTTTCCAATCTTTTCACGCCTATGTAGCCTCCTGCACATCAGTGGCGTTACCGCCTTGCTTGGGGTGATATGATTAAAAAAAAGAAAAAGATTTGGCTCCAATGAAGAAATGATGTCGGAAACTGAAGCGTATTTTAAGCCCAAAAGCAAATCGTTCTACAAAAAGGGCAATGAATAGTTAGAAAAGCGTTGGAATCAGTGTATCGCCCTAGAAAGAGACTATGTTGATGAATAAAGTCGAATTTTGCCTAAAAGTTGTTGTTTTATTAGTTAGTCCCGGGAATGAAGTGATGTGTTAGATTCTCACATACACAAACATGATTTCATTTGGAAAAATAAATAGAATATTTACAATGTTTTTCAAGGAAAAGAATTTTTGAAAAAACCTATTTGCACTACCCTGTATTGAGCACTCTTTTATGAATACTGTTTTTTGCGGGGAGGGATATCGAAAGTTTATTCCATCTATACAAAACTTATACTTGTATTTCTTTCTTTCTTTCTTTCTTTCTTTCTTTCTTTCTATCTATCTATCTATCTATCTCATTCTGTTCAAATCTATCTATCTATCTATCTATCTATCTATCTCATTCTGTTCAAATCTATCTATCTATCTATCTATCTATCTATCTATCTATCTATCTATCTATCTATCTATCTATCTCATTCTGTTCAAATCTATCTATCTATCTATCTCATTCTGTTCAAATCTATCTATCTATCTATCTATCTATCTATCTATCTATGTGTATGTGCGTGTGTGTGTGTTTGTGTGTGTGTGCATATATATATATATATATATATATATATATATATATATATATTCTTCATTTGTAAACGAGTTATTACGCGGCGGCCTTTCTACCATGTGGTGTCTTCAGGTGATTTGCAAAATCGTCTGAAGACAATACATGGTAGAAACCTAGGTCGCCTAATAACTCGTTTACAAATGAAGAATATATATATATATATATATATATATATATATATATATATATGAAGAATATTCAACAGTTCTACAATATAATTGCATTGAACACTTTTTAACACAAATCTGCACTGGTCCAATTTTATTATGACCAAAATCTAAGTAATTAAACAATCAATATATATATATATATATATATATATATATATATATATATATATATATATAGGTAGTCAGTCACTTAAGTGTGGGTGATTATGTCTCGAAAGAGATATGACTGACTGGGCAGAAGATTATCCTGCAGTAGTTTGCCCAGTCTTTCTGCGGTAGACTGGTTGCCAGCCAAGATATAGAACCGAATCTGTCCTATTTTTTAACCCATAACTGGAGGGAAGAGACGGATTAATATTACAGGTACCTCCACTCAATTGCCATGAAACAGAATTACATGATGTTAAAAGGGCTCAAACTAAATAAAAACGAAGTTTTATCATCAAAATGTTTATGCTATTATTAAGAGGAAAGATCAAATTTTTTGTCATCATATTTAAAACATTTTAATCCTTTCTAACACGTTCGAAAATCAATTAAATTTTTTTTTGTTTTTGTTTTCCGTCAGCGATTCAAGATATGTTTACGTAATATGACTATTAAGCAAAACGTAATATTACCCAAGTCGTTTTTTTTTGGTGTTGAAAGAAACATTAATTTGAAAACTCTTGCAAAAATCATCTAATTCTCTGATTTTAATGGGACTTTTAGGATTTATTCACAAATGAATTAAATTATTTATGCAATTATTATTTTTAGAGAATTTTGGTAAAAATATCTTCTTTTTTTTTTTGCATCTGTTACCCCCCCTCCAATTAATTGCATAAAACCTTTAGAAATACATTATCTTTACTAATTTTTTATCTATTACTTAAATGCAGGACTTATTGGGGAATGTAAATCATGAAATTTTTTTTTAATTACACGAACATTTTTCTGAAAATCAGCTCCGAATAGTTACATCAAGAATGAATTTTAAACTACGCTATTTTTTAATGTGGATAAAGTTTTAATTGATTTGTTAATAATATAATTTTAGGATATCATATCCTGAAGAAGAAAAAAAATTTCGATGAATAATTAACTTTTATAAAAATTCTTTTCATTTCTTTCTTTTTTTTTTTTTTTTGATAATTTTCCAAAAATATCGAGCGAGTGATGTATATTTTATTTTTGCAAGATTCTTAAAACCGCGAATTAGCTTTTGTTTACAAATGTGTCGATCACCCCCCCCCCCCCCCCCAAAATGGCCAAAAAATTGAAAATTTAAAAAAAATCTTAAAATTTTTAATTCCAGTGAATATAATTTCTGTTTGGAATACCCCCGAATATTTTGCTTAGTAGAAATAGTAAATTTATTTAATTAGCTTGCAATTAAAATAAAATTAAAGTTTCAAGAAAAAGTAAAAAATTCAATTTAAAACTTAGGTATCGAAAATGGTACTATATATATATATATATATATATATATATATATATATATATATATATATTAAACACACACAAAAACCTTACAGACACGTCAGAAATATTCTAGTAAAAAATACATGTAAAAGAAAAGATTAAATAGAAGCTATAATAAGATCAAAGGAAATAACAAAACACACTAACATTGTGAACACGGCCATAACGTGCTGACTGTGTTCGTAAAATAAAACATTCCTATAACATTAGAGAGCCTCTTATTTCGTTGAAAGTAAAAATAAAAATCGACCTTGATAATGAGTAGAAAAATAGCTGAAAGCGTTCGTATATGCAAAATTTTGAACAGTTTTTCCAGAAAAGAAAACATTTGTACGAATACAATAAAAATTAAGTGAAATGCTTAACAACAGTAACTTTAGCGAAACATGTATAAAAGAGGGAATGCTGCCCAAATACACAATATATATATATATATATATATAGATATATATATATATATAATATTATAAGTGTTTAAGCAGAAAATATACATTAATGCATGGGCATACATTTAAGCAGTAGATAGATAGATAGATAGATAGATAGATAGATAGATAGATAGATAATGAACAGACTGAGATAGATAGATAGATAGATAGATAGATAGATAGATAGATAGATAGATAGATAGATAGATAGATATGAACAGACTGGGATAGATAGATAGATAGATAGATAGATAGATAGATAGATAGATAGATAGATAGATAGATAGATATGAACAGACTGGGATAGATAGATAGATAGATAGATAGATAGATAGATAGATAGATATGAACAGACTAGGGATAGATAGATAGATAGATAGATAGATAGATAGATAGATAGATAGATAGATAGATAGATAGATAGATATGAACAGACTGGGATAGATAGATAGATAGATAGATAGATAGATAGATAGATAGATAGATAGATAGATAGATACGCATGTGAATGGTTGAATGTAGGCGTTTTCAAACTTTGCCTTCCCTTTTCATGTCGTCCATCAAAAACTGCTTTAAGGCCTAGAAGCTTCGCCATTGAAAATAAACGCTGCGCTAATCATTGTGATGACTGCCCGAAGAAGCCTCTGCTTTCGTCAGCCACACTAAAAGATGGCAAGAGACCCACGCCGTCCGTCAACAAGACACCCCGGCCCCGCCCGTTTTCTTTCTCGCACGGTCCGTGTTTCGGGTTCGGCTTCAGATTTCTTTTGTTACTTATCCGTAACTCACGTTAGTTAGAGAGGTTTTTAATTGAATTGTCATGGCTTATTTAATAGCAGTGCTATGTGCGTAAATACGACTGATTTCCGCCATTTAGCATAAAAGAAAGGAAAGGAACTTCCTCGGAGTGTAAAGGTCGGGAAAGGGAAATAGATAGACAGGGATGAGAGAAAGTGTAGCGGAAAGAAAGAAAGAAAGAAAGAAAGAAAGAAAGAAAGAAAGAAAGAATTAAAAAACTTTAATTGATAAAATACAAAGAACTAAAAGTATCTTTTTAATGTACAGAAAAAGAAGGGACTAAAAAGTTTAAACAAAGAAAATACTTTTTTTAAGGTTCACTCCGTTCAAGGCCAGGATGCCACTCGAGGTATGGTTACGTTAAGGGGTTGTTTATATGGAGGGGAGGAAAAGATAACGGTTGACTTGAACAGGTCAAGGCTCTTGAAAGTTTGTTCCATTGATCCATAGTTCACGGGAAGAAACTGATTGAAACTAACTTCTTATGAATGGAATACGGAGTATTGGTGGATTGCTAAGTAAGTGTCATGGCGGGTCCTAGATAGATAGATAGATAGATAGATAGATAGATAGATAGATAGATAGATAGATATGAACAGAGATAGATAGATAGATAGATAGATAGATAGATAGATAGATAGATAGATAGATAGATAGATAGATAGATAATGGTTCACCCTGTACAAGGCTCGGGTACAACTCGAGGTAGTGGGTTACGTTAAGAGATAGTTTATATGGATAGTTGTGGGAAGACAGCGGTTGCCTCTAAATTCGAACAGATTGTAGTCATCAGGAAAACATCCTCTTGGGAGTCTGTTCCATTGTTTTGTTTTTTTTTTGTTTTTGTTTTCTTGCGGTAAGAAGCTTTTCGTCGTTGCTGTTCATTTTGTTTAATCTAATTTTCTAACGATTTTTTCTCCTGATGAGATGTTGGACGAAAGGGCCTTAGAGACTGTCAATAAACTCCTGCTTTTTAAAATAATATATATATATATATATATATATATATATATATATATATATATATATACTACCGGCCATAATTATTAGGCGGCCCCAGTCTTTTTAAAAGAAATGATATTTCATACTATTTTTAGCATTTATTGCCAAATGAAAATAGAATGGTACTTTTGTTGTTATTACTTTTTACAAGGCAAGGATGCAAAGATGAACTCGTCCGAATCACCCTAAATTTTCTTCATTCTTTCATTGATGAAACTGCAATATAGGTAATCATTAAATATTTATGAATTCATTTGATGCACATGTTATTGTGCAGTTATGACAAAAGAAATATTCCATTTTCATTTATAATTATTCACTTGGCAATAAATAGTAAAAAAAATAGTATGAAATACATCATTTTTTCAAAACACTGCAGTGGCCTAATAATTATGACCGGGTATATATATATATATATATATATATGGGGGCGGATAAAACATAATTTTAAAATATGGTATATTTATGGGTAAAAGTGCTCACTCTCAGAACCAGAGCGTGTGTAAAGATCAAATATAAATTGGACACCGATGTAAACATGCCTGAACGCAATATTTAATACGTCGATATATATATATATATATATATATATATATATATATATATATATATATATATAGTTAGATTGTAATAATGTTTAGTGGGTTTCAAAATTTATGTTTTTGCCAGGAGTTTACTAGTAGAAATCATTTTAGGCAAGCAGATCTTTTGTCATAAAGTGTTCGATATCGAGGTTAGGATAGAGCGTTAATAGAATTAGTATGCGCGGGGCTCACCTTTGTGAGAAACTAGCAGTATAATTTAATGGGTATATATTCCAGTTTGCTAATTTTTACTTTTTATATAGTGGTCAATACAAATGTAGAGCATTTATTGAGATATAGTAACTTCTTTATATATATATATATATATATATATATATATATATATATATATAGATAGATAGATAGATAGATAGATAGATAGGTGTGAGTTTGTCACCCTGGGTTTCACACTTTTGCGATCGTCAGACAATCTGATTAATTTAAAAAAAAAAACCCGCACGATTCGCATGTGTATGTTTATGCAAGCCTCAGTGACCGAACGCGCGTACGTGTGTGTGTGTGTGTGTGTGTGTGTGTGTGTGTGTGTGTGCGTGTGTGCGTGTGTGTGTGTCCTTGCGCGCGTTTATAGGTGTAGAAATGTATATATGTGTATGTCTGCGTTTGTCGTGACGACAAATTTGTTTCCCCCACTTCCACAAAAATACACGAATATAACCAATTTTTTTTAAAAAACTGAATCAGTTTGTCTGACGATCGCAAAAGCGTGAAACCCAGGGTTACAAACTCGCACCTATCTATATGAATATGTCTGCTCTATCACTGATATTGAGCGCTTTTAAATAAGTACCACGCGTTTATAATATGTAAACAATATAATGTATATAACAAATTACATATTTATATATATATATATATATATATTGATATTTATAATTATATACATACACTTTTCACACACACGCACACACAGATATATATATATATATATATATATATATATATATATATATGAGAGAGAGAGAGAGAGAAAGAGAGAAGATATTTTAAACATTTATAAATTAATTTCTAAAAAGACATCCTAATATAGAAAATTGTGATTTATTTGGCACAACAAATTTTCTTTTCAAGGAAATATCTTTGTCAACGCACTTAATTTATTGGTGAATAATAAACACATAGATTAAACATCATACCGTGACAATTTCAGTTTAAAATTCACGTCATAATTACTAGTCAGAGTATGGACTTATTGTTCCTTTCTCGGATGAAAAAAAAAAAGAAAGAAAGAAAGAAAGAAAGAAAGAAAGAAGATAAATTGTCTGAATAAACACATAGAAAAATATTTAATAAAATGACAAATACAAAAAAACAAATCTAACAAAGAAAGAAAGAAGGAACGAACGAACGAAAGAAAGAAAAGAAAGGAAAGGAAGAAAGAACGAAAGAATGACATACACATACGCAAAAGAAAGAAAGAAAAATAGAAAGAAAGAAATAAATGATAGAGAAAGAAAAAATTATGATACGCTAAAAAATGAGAGAATGAAGGAAGGAAGAGACCAAACAAACGAATCAGAAAAGAAAGAAAGAAAGAAAGAAAGAAAGAAAAATCCTTTTGTAAAAAGTCAGAAATAAGATGGCAGCCATGAAGAAAGCAGTCCTTCATTAAACTGAGAAACGTGTCATTTAATAATTAATTTGCGGTCATTATGTTAGATAGCCCCCTGGGGCCAGCATTGATCCCACTTAAAAAAAAAAGAAAAGAAAAGAGGCACACACACACACACACACACACACACACACACACACACAAACGCACGTACGCACGCGCGCACACACACACACACACATACTCGCGCATAGACACAGACGCACACACATATATACACACTTTACATGCGTAGGCCTACATATATACAATAGACTACATATACAAGAGTAAAAACCTTACACGATATTTACTTCATTCTGTTTCTCTACACACGTATAGAAATTAATGTTAACTTATTCTAACTTATTTAATTATCTGCATTATTTTACCATTTTCCGGAGAATGGGATTTCTGTCAGGGTTAAAATATGGTAAATTGCCGAAAATTCATATTTTATCGTTCGACAACGTTCGACTGTCGTTGCGTTCGTTGTCAAGAATGGCGTGTGATGAGTAATTTTAGCAAAATGACAATTTCCGGCGCTTTTAGATGTCTGGAAGTAGAATTATTTGAAGTCAGTTAAAGGCGACATCATCTTCAACGGTCAGACTGAAATCGGAAGTTGAAAAAAACTATGTAAAATGTTAAATAGTCTGACATTGTCAGTTTTATTCAATAAAACTAGTTTGGATAAATTTGGCTGGCGGATTTACGCTATGATTTGATGATCGCTTTAGGCGGGAAACTGTAATTTACCATGCAGTATTGGTTCTTATAGCCACTGTTTCTATCTATCTATCTATCTATCTATCTATCTATCTATCTATCTATCTATCTATCTATCTATCTCTGCCAGTTTAATCACATATATGTATCTTAGTATATTCATATCTATCTATCTATCTATCTATCTATCTATCTATCTATCTATCTATCTATCTCTGCCAGTTTAATCATATACATGTATCTCAGTATATTCATATCTATCTATCTATCTATCTATCTATCTATCTATCTATCTATCTATCTCGTTCTGTTCATATCTATCTATGACAGTCTATTCATATCTATATATCTCAGTGTATTCATATCTATCTATCTTTCTATCTACCTATCTATCTCGTTCTGTTCATATCTATCTCGTTCTGTTCATATCTATCTATCTCGTTCTGTTCATATCTATCTATCTATCTATCTATCTATCTATCTATCTATCTATCTATCTATCTATGACAGTGTGTATCTCATTTTATTCATATCTATCTATCTATCTATCTATCTATCTATCTATCTGCACATGCACACACACACACACACACACACACACACACGCACACACACACACACACACACACAAACACACACATGCATACAGACACACACAAACACACACTCACATATATATATAAATAAGTCAATTTTTAGTATTTTCAAATTATTCTACACGGTATATATATATATATATATATAGTTAGATATATTTATTATAAATTATATTTTAGAACATGTACATAATTTTTCTATATATATCCACGACAAAGGTACATTTGTTTCGACATTGAACCTTCAATGTCTCATCAGGCGGTATGTTAAGGAAGGGAAAGCCTCTTTTCTTATATTTGGTCAGTTATTTTTGGGGTGTTGGTGGGGGTTAGTGATATGGGAACAAGTTTATTGAAGTTTCAATGTCGAAACAAATGTACCTTTGTCGTGGATATATATAGAAAAATTATGTACATGTTCTAAAATATAATTTATAATAAATATTCGCAGCTGTATATATTATATATCGAGCACTGTTTTAGATGAATGTTTTAGACGTTGTAAGAATTCTTTCTTCATTCTGTATTCACTCGGATATAGTTAGATATGAATAAATTGGCATAATATATATTGTACCTACTCTGAGTCTTTAATTGCAACATTCTAAAACCAATTCGTTAATGTTTTGATATATGCACATATGTCAAACGTTAAAGGATTGGTTGTAGAATTTTAAATTTTAAAGATCAGAGCAAAATAATTTTACTTATGTTATGTCTGCTGATATCGGCCAGATTATATATGTTTCCTCAAAAAATAACATCCTTAAAAACGGCTAGTGAAGTGGTTGAAAACGCTTGGAAAGTAAAAACTTATGGACCATTTTAACACTCCTTGTCTCCAACAGAAAATAAACATGCAAGAAAACTGGAAAAATTAAATCAAAAATTAATAAAATCTTTGTTTTCGAAAACAATACATGACTAAAAGAATGATATATAACGCTAAAATATATATATATATATATATATATATATATATATATATATATATATATATATCCAAGTGAATAAAGAACGAAACGAAGAAAGTATTAACAACGTTCAAAACATTAATTTAAAACAGTGCTCAATATCGAAATAGAGCAATGATTATTTATTATAAGTTATAGTTTAGAACATTTACAAATTATAAATTACAAAAAAAGTGTACATTTTGTTTTGGCATCGAAAAAATCATGTCTCATCAGGTAGTTAATAATGACGAAACTCTCATTATTAACTATCTGATGAGATTGTTTTTTCAATGTCGAAATAAATAGTACACTTTTGCAGTAAATTATAATTTATACATGTTTTAAACTATAATTTATAATATATATCATTATATATATATATAAAAGTTATATATATAT
Organism: Ascarosepion bandense; assembly: GCA_037127315.1. Classification (NCBI taxonomy): domain Eukaryota; kingdom Metazoa; phylum Mollusca; class Cephalopoda; order Sepiida; family Sepiidae; genus Ascarosepion; species Ascarosepion bandense. The sequence continues at coordinate 391,051 of JBBBDQ010001803.1, forward strand.
ATATATATATATATATATATATATTATCATTATATATATATATATATATATATATATTATAAGCGTTTCACCCCGAGCAAGGCATTTCACTGCCACTACTGCGCAGGGGGCTACATAGAGTGAAGGAAGTATGATTAAATATAGGAAATGTCAGAGGGTGGGTGATAGGCGGGTAAGGATACCGAGAATAAGGGTTGGGTAGATGAGAGTGTTCTGAGAATAATTGGAAGTTAGTGTGATAGGAGGTGTCTATTGACCCTACATTTAAACACCTGGAGATTGTAGCTGTCGGAAAAGCAGACTTGTGGAAGGGAATTTCACAGGCGGGAAGCGCGAGAAAAGAAGCTGTTGGAGTAGAATTTACGGTTACATCTTATCTGTTTAACTGTAAAAGGGTGGGACCTGGTTGCCAATCTAGTATCTCGTGTAAATTCGTGCTTAGGTGGCACTAGTGATCTAAGTTCATCGGAGCAGAAGCCATGAAAGTACTTGTAGAAGAGGCACAGGGAAGCCACATCACGCCGGTGAGAGAGTGGTTGCAGCCGGTCTGCCAAGTCAGTATCAACCATGTTACAGATTCTCCTTTGTATTTTGTCAAGAAGCCCAAGGAGAGTAGCAGGGGCACCCGACCAGATATGGCAGCAGTATTCAATACATGGGCGGATGGTAGATTTGTATATGTTCAGGATAGATTCAGGCGGGAAAAACTTCCGGGCCCTGCACAGAGAGCCGACTTTCATAGCGGCAGATTTGGCAATGGATTCGATATAGTCATTCCATTTGAGGTCCGCCGAAAGTGTAAGGCCAAGGAGGCGTAGTGTTTTACTCTCTGGGAGGCAAGCCTGTTCCATGCTAATGGGAGGTAGATGCGATTGTCTATGGTGGTTAGTTGATAACAGCTTCGTTTTGGAAGCATTGAAATTTACTAGCCATTTCCTACCCCAGGCCACTACGGATTGGAGGTTCTTTTCAAGCTCGAATATATATAACTTTGTCATTAATTGATGTTATATTCAACAATCCAACTTCAAAGTTTCGTAGGCGAAACCGTTTGTAATCTTTCTGGGCACTCGTTAGAAGTTATTAGCAATTGTCTTTAGAGTTAGGGTTAGGATTTCAGCCGTTGTACTCTTTTATTTATTGTTCTTTCGAAATGAGGTAGTATTTATATTTTTCACACTGTTCGGACTGTTGTCCTCATCTTTATTCCCATGTTTACGACGTTCTGGCCGTTGTACGTTCCGGCCTTCTTCTGAATGACACTTCGCCTAATGGATATCGGCGTTGGTTATTTCTAGTGACTTGACCCAAAGGGTTGTGAATTCAATATCTGCTTATAGATGAAGAAATAATTTAGAAAGCTGAGTTAAAGGGAGATAACTTCATAGCATCCGGAAGCGGCATCGCACATGGAATAAAAATTATAACTCATAGCTATACCCCAGTGATCAAAATAGTGTTCGATTCAAAATTCCTAGCTCCTGAAGACGCTAGAACGCACAACGGCCGAAACGTTGTAAATATTACAATAAAGATAAGAACAACAGTTCGTACAGTGTAAATAATGCCATTAAATTGCCTTTACGTTACGTAATTTGATTGCAAATATTTAGCCAAACGCCGCAGACCACAAGTAATCGCATCTAGAATATCTTTATCATAGCTTAATATTAAATGTTGGTTGGTTGTTTTGTTTTTATGGCAAATCAACCTCGGCCGGTCATTTATTGCCAACTAAACTTTTATTTATTTATTGCTGGTATTACCTTTTTCTTTTCAACAATTTATTGTTGTTTATATAAGTTTTTATGTCTAGTAATACTTTTTTTTTTGAGTATCAAGATTCATTGGGATTTGTTTTTTGTTTTTTTTAAGAGCAGGGTCCCCAAGTCCTACCCTTGTTATTTAACCCATAACTGAAGGGAAGGGACGGATTAATACCTTTCCCAAGGATACCAGTGCTTAAGTGAATGCAGGATATTCAACTGGAATTCGAACTCGGCTCACCGATTTCTCTTTCCGAGCCGATATCCACTGCACCACAGCGCACATCCGCCAGTATACGCTTACAGCACCTAGTATTCCCAAGCGGTCACCCCTCTAAGTACTGACCAGGCTCAACGTTGCTTGTGTGTGTGTGTGTTTATCTGCCTGTATGTCTGTATTTTTTTTTCAGCCCTTTTATTTTAGTTTTTGCTTCGGGTTTGGCTCTAAGTAGGTATAATTGTAGTTCTTAGTCTCAGCCATGATACCATTTACTCAGAGGACTTATTTAGCCTTCAAAATTCAGTTTACGACGAAAAAAACTTATTTGATATCGATAGCAGGATATCAAAATTTGACTTACATCCATTCATTTTTCTTTCAGTCTACGGTTTCGCTTTAACTGGAAACAACTATTGCTTTTTAGTCTTTCGTGCCAACGTCCAAAGAGTCTGAGCTCCAGGACCATGGATTAGTTTTAAAGCTTTCATTCCACCCGAGCAACGCCGGGCTATACTGCTAGTTAATAATATAATATGTCATATGAGAATAATAAATTACCTTCACGTTACGTAATTTAATGGCAAATATTTACCCAAACGCTGCAAACCACAAGTAATCGCATCTAGATATGTCTGTATCGTATCTTAATATTAAATGTAAATAGGAAAAGAGGTTTGTATATGTCGTTAAAGAATCTGGTTGGCTAATATTTACGCAGATGCCATAAACTACTAGTTTTTGTATTTAGAATAACTTTGCTAGGAAGGTTGGGTCAGGAAGTTTTTCCCACCTGAAAACCATCCTGCATATATACAAATCAACCATTCGTCCGTGCATGGAGTACTTTGCCATATATGGTCAGATGCCCTCGCTGTTCATCTCCGTGTTCTTGACAGGCTCCAAAGGAGAATCAGTAATGTGATAGGTACCGACTTGGCGGCTCGACTACAGCCACTTCCCCACCGACGAGACGTAGCCGCCCTTTGTCTGTTCTATAAATACTTTCATGGCTTCTGCTCCAACGAACTTAAGTCACTGGTGCCCCTGCAACAGGTGTTTACTCGTGCAACCTGATTGAAAACTGGGTCTCACCCATTCACATTTAGATCAACCAAATGCAGACGACAATTCTACTCCTGCAGCTTTTTTTCCTCGCACTTCCCGCCTGTGGAACTCGCTTCCATATTCTTCCTTTCCTGTCGGCTACAACCTCCAGGAATTTAAATGCAATGTCAATACTCATCTCTTAACCACTTGACTCTAGTTCTTTCTTCACCACCCTGTATATCCTTTCCTTTCTTTCTACCTTTGCAACTGTCATCACACCTGTATTCCCATCCTTCTCTTGCTCGTTTCTAACTGGTTCGTCTTCCTCTTCACTCTCTTCTACTTAATCTTTTTACTCTTATGTAGCCACCTGCACATCAGTGGCGTTACCGCCTTGCACCGGGTGATACGATTAATAATAATAATAATAATAATAACGTTATCTATGTAATGCTGGGGATGATAGGGAAGATAGAAAAACATGAAATGGAGTCATAACAACACGCCACTACCTGCCTTAGGTCTCCCCGCAGACTTGGTTGGTAGTGAGACCAATGCAGAAATCGAAATATGATGAAAAATGACATAATAATAATAATAATAATACCCGTGAGAATTTCACGGTTTTCCAATTTTTATTTTTTGATGTATCTTAATTCTGAAGTTAATCACTGAAGAAGCGCTCACGGAGAGTTTTAGGACAATAAAACATCCGTAGAAATTCCCCTATCATAAGGTTAAATAACTGAGCTTAACTTTAACAAATATCGCAATAACAATCATAAATTATGAATGTGGGTCGTTATTTTAAGAAATCCGTAGAAATGAAAATATTTCTACTTGACGACTTATACAATTTCACTGAAACAGGCGTTAATCATTTCTATCTTCCCTTCTTTCTTTCTTTCTTTCTTTCTTTCTTCCATTCTTTCTTATGTCAGGATTTTTTATGTAATCAAAACGGAATAGTCCATTATTTATGAGGTATTGGCAGAAGACGTTAAACACTTCTATCTTACCTTTTTTCTTTCACTTCTTTACTGAAACCAAGTAGCGTATGTCTTTTGATTTTCTATGCAATCAAAACGGAATAGTCCATTATTTATGAGGTATTGGCAGAAGACGTTAAACACTTCTATCTTACCTTTTTTCTTTCACTTCTTTACTGAAACCAAGTAGCGTATGTCTTTTGATTTTCTATGCAATCAAAACGGAATAGTCCATTATTTATGAGGTATTGGCAGAAGACGTTAAACACTTCTATCTTACCTTTTTCTTTCACTTCTTTACTGAAACCAAGTAGCGTATGTCTTTTGATTTTCTATGCAATCAAAACGGAATAGTCCATTATTTATGAGGTATTGGCAGAAGACGTTAAACACTTCTATCTTACCTTTTTTCTTTCACTTCTTTACTGAAACCAAGTAGCGTATGTATTTTGATTTTCTATGCAATCAAAACGGAATAGTCCATTATTTATGAGGTATTGGCAGAAGACGTTAAACACTTCTATCTTACCTTTTTTCTTTCACTTCTTTACTGAAACCAAGTAGCGTATGTCTTTTGATTTTCTATGCAATCAAAACGGAATAGTCCATTATTTATGAGGTATTGGCAGGAGACGTTAAACACTTCTATCTTACCTTTTTTCTTTCACTTCTTTACTGAAACCAAGTAGCGTATGTCTTTTGATTTTCTATGCAATCAAAACGGAATAGTCCATTATTTATGAGGTATTGGCAGAAGACGTTAAACACTTCTATCTTACCTTTCTTTTACTTTCTCACTGAAACTAAGTAGCTTATGTTTTTTGATTTTCTTTGCAATCAAAATGGAATAGTTCATTATTGATGAGGTATTAACAGGAAATGTTAAACACTTATCTTCCCTTTCCTTCTTTCCTTTTCTTACTGAAACCAAGTAGCGTTTGTCTTTTGATTTCCTACGCAATCAAAACGGAATTTTACACCGGACGATAAGAGAATTGGGATTCGTATATAGGCGTTGTGGTGCACTCGAACGAAATTTAGAAATTTGTTGCATTCACTTTCATGCAACTACCCTTGAGGGTAGGATGTGCGTTGTGGTAGAGTGGATATCGGCTCGGAACGAGAAACCGGGGAGCCGAGTTCGAATTCCAGTTGAATCCATTGTATTCACTTACGCGCAAATACCCTTGGGAAAGGTAATAATCCGTCTATTCCCTCTAGTTATGGGTTAAATAACAGGACAGATTGAGTTCTATAGCCTTGGTCGGCAACCAGTCTACCGCAGAAAGCAATGGCAACCTACTGCGGGATAATCTTCTGCCCAGTCAGTCATGTCTCTTTCGAGACATGATCGCCCAAGCGTGTATCACGTATGGCACTTAACTGACTGACCCTTGAGGGAGGTATAAATCCATATCTTCTCCCTCAAGCTATGGGTTGAATAGAAAGACAGATTGGGTTCTATAGCATTGGTTGGCAACCAACCTACCGAGGGAAAATCTTCTGCTCTGTCAGACATGTCTCTTTCGAGACATGATCGCCACACTGAATATTTGTACCCTCTAACGTCACTTTTTAGCACACTACCCTATCACTCAATTATAATGATACCGTTTTACGCCCCTTTCTCCCTGTATAGATAACGGGAGCTTTAAAGAATAGAAATGGTTTTCTGACAATGGTTTTCTGAAACTATAAACTTGAAAATGGTTATATTGGTAGTGATACAGATGAGGTTAAAAATTTCCATAAAATAAAAATTCATCACTTAATAGTTGAAAAGTTAGTGTTAGGTTGAAAATTATAAAATCTATTTTAAAAACAGTTTTCACGAAGTTATACTTTTCAAGTTCACTGTTGTAAAATTGATGTGAGTTTCAAACCTTTTGTATAGAAAGCTGACAACCTAATTATATCATCATCGTCTCTTTTAGTTAACCAGTTTTGTTTTCATGGATTTTAGAAGTGTTCCCTCATTAATCTCATTAAACAGTTGAATACTGAGGTTAGTTGATTTTCTAAGCGCCGCTTAGATGTGGCACAAGGCCGAAACTATTGGGTACTCAGTGAGAATCGAACTCACTACTCAGTTGTAACAGATTCTAGCGAGACAAGGTGGCTAACCACATTGAGGTGCCCAGATGTTAGATGACAAATCAACCATTCGGCCGTGCATGGAATACTGTTGCTTTATCTAGTCAGGTGCCCTTGCTGCTCGTCTCAGTGTTCTCGACAGGCTCCAGAGGAGAATCTCTAATGTGATTCGTCCCGACCTGGCAGCTCGACTCCAGCCACTTTCTCATCGGCGGGATGTGGTTTCCCTCGGTCTCTTCTATAAATATTTTCATGGCTTCTGCTTCGAAGAACTTAGGTCACTGGTGTCACCTCCACAAGTATTTACTCGGGTATCCAGACTGGCATCAAGGTCCCACCCTTTTACAGTTAAATCAACCAAATGCAGGTGACAATTCTACTCCAGCAGCTTCTTTCCTCACGCTTCCCGCCTGTGGATCTTCCTTCCATATACTTGTTTTCCTGACGGCTAAAACCTCCAGGAATTTAAATGCAAAGTCAATTCCCATCTCTTATCCACTTGACTCCAGTCCTTTCTACATCACCCCGTATATCTTGTTCTTTTCCTTTCTATATACCTTCGTGACTGTCTTCACTCCTTTGTTCATGTCCTTCTTTTGCCCTTTCTCTTTCTCCCCTTGTAGCTGGTTCGTCTTTGTCTTCACTATTTTCCTGTCCAAAACTTTAATTCTCTTATGTAACCCCCTACACATCAGTGGCGGTACCGCATTGCTTAGGGTGAAATGATTAAAAAAAAAGCTACACGGGGCTTCACAATCGGTGTTCTCTGGAAGTCTAAGATTCCATAAACGGTCGCTCGGTTTATTGTTTGACTGAGTGATTGATTTGTTTTTTTATTGCATATCGACCCTTTGCTACTTATTCAAAGAGAGAAAATATTTCTAGATTGTAAAACAAATTGGGGTGGGGGGAACAGTAATGGTTTAGGGATACAAGAGAAACTAATTAACACACTGCTGGAGGAAGAGTTCAATTCATGCCTTCTTAAGGGTATTTGCGGGTAACTGGATAAAAGGAACCCAACTGGAATTAGAGCTCGGCTCTCCGAATAAAAATTCGGAACCATTATTCATTACACCAACCGTACATCCAAGCTTACAGGCAGTCACCCATCTAGGTACTGACCAGGCTTAACATTACTTAACTCCAATGTCCAATTCCAAGCCATTATCCATTACATCACCTACACCTCCAAGCTTACAGCATCTGGCATTCCCAAGCAGTCACCCATCTCGGTACTAACCAGGCTTAACATTCAGTCAGTTAAGTGCCATACGTGATACACGCTTGGGCGATCACGTCTCGAAAGAGACATGACTGACTGGGCAGAAGATTATCCCGCAGTAGGTTGCCATTGCTTTCTGCGGTAGACTGGTTGCCGACCAAGGCTATAGAACCCAATCTGTCCTGCTATTTAACCCATAACTGGAAGGAATAGACGGATTAATACCTTTCCCAAGGGCATTTGCGCGTAAGTGAATACAATGGATTCAACTGGAATTCGAACTCGGCTCCCCGGCTTCTCGTTCCGAGCCGATATCCACTGTACCACAACGCACATCCGGCTTAACATTACTTAACTCCAATTTTCAATTGCAAGCCATTATCCATTACATCACCTACACATCCATGCTTACAGCACCTGGTATTCCCAAGCAGTCACCCATCTAGGTACTGACCAGACTTAACATTACTTAACTCCAATTTCCAATTCCAAGCCATTATCCATGACATCACCTACACATCCAAGCTTACAGCACCTGGTATTCCCAAGCAGTCACCCATCTAGGTACTGACCAGGCTTAACATTACTTAACTCCAATTTCCAATTCCAAGTCATTATCCATTACATCACCTACACATCCAAGCTTACAGCACCTGGTATTCCCAAGCAGTCACCCATCTAGGTACTGACCAGGCTTAACATTACTTAACTCCAATTTCCAATTGCAAGCCATTATCCATTACATCACCTACACATCCATGCTTACAGCACCTGGTATTCCCAAGCAGTCACCCATCTATGTACTGACCAGGCTTAACATTACTTAACTCCAATTTCCAATTGCAAGCCATTATCCATTACATCACCTACACATCCATGCTTACAGCACCTGGTATTCCTAAGCGGTCGCCCGTCTAGGTACTGACCAGGCTTAACATTACTTAACTCCAATTTCCAATTCATTATCCATTACATCACCTACACATCCAAGCTTAAAGCACCTGGTATTCACAAGCAGTCACCCATCTTGGTACTGACCAGGCTTAACATTACTTAACTCCAATTTCCAATTCCAAGCCATTATTCATTACATCACCTACACATCCATGCTTACAGCACCTGGTATTCCTAAGCGGTCGCCCGTCTAGGTACTGACCAGGCTTAACATTACTTAACTCCAATTTCCAATTCCAAGCCATTATCCATTACATCACCTACACATCCATGCTTACAGCACCTGGTATTCCCAAGCAGTCACCCATCTATGTACTGACCAGGCTTAACATTACTTAACTCCAATTTCTAATTCCAAGCCATTATCCATTACATCACCTACACATCCATGCTTACAGCACCTGGTATTCCCAAGCAGTCACCCATCTATGTACTGACCAGGCTTAACATTACTTAGCTCCAATTTCTAATTCCAAGCCATTATCCATGACATCACCTACACATCCATGCTTACAGCACCTGGTATTCCCAAGCAGTCACCCATCTATGTACTGACCAGGCTTAACATTACTTAACTCCAATTTCTAATTCCAAGCCATTATCCATGACATCACCTACACATCCATGCTTACAGCACCTGGTATTCCCAAGCAGTCACCCATCTAGGTAATGACCAGGCTTAACATTACTTAACTCCAATTTCCAATTCCAAGCCATTATCCATTACATCACCTACACATCCATGCTTACAGCACCTGGTATTCCTAAGCGGTCGCCCGTCGATCGAACAGGAAACGGTGTTTCAGCGTGACACGATAATAAAGCGGCCAATGTGATTTTGTGTGATTTCTTGTTTAAATCGACGCTCGCAATTTTACAACACACGTCAGGCATATTGTTCGGAAAACCGTGTTTATTACAATAAAGTCTTCAACCTCTTATATTATTTAAAATTATTATAATCATTGAGAATGGATTTAATGGCGTCAGTGGGAAAACCTCCTTCAGTGGTTAGCGGGACAGAATTTGTACGTAGCAGATGCATGGATTATTGCTTTTTCTCTTCTTAGGAACCGATCCCCCCCCTCTCTCTCTCTCTTTATCTATCTATCTATCTATCTATCTATCTATCTATCTATCTATCTATCTATCTATCTATCTATATTCATATCTATCTATCTATCTATCTATCTATCTATCTATCTATCTCTGTCTCTTCATTATCTATCTATCTATCTATCTATCTATCTATCTATCTATCTATCTCATTCTGTTCCATATCTATCTATCTATCTATCTATCTATCTATCTAATCCTATCTAATCCTGTTCTATCTATCTATCTATCTATCTATCTATCTATCTATCTATCTATCTATCTATCTCTGTCTCTTCATTATCTATCTATCTATCTATCTATCTATCTATCTATCTATCTATTCTATTCCTATTCTATTCCTATCTATCTATCTATCTATCTATCTATCTATCTATCTATCTATCTATCTCTGTCTCTTCATATCTATCTATCTATCTATCTATCTATCTATCTATCTATCTATCTATCTATCTATCTCATTCTGTTCTTCCATATCTATCTATCTATCTATCTATCTATCTATCTATCTATCTATCTCTGTCTCTTCATTATCTATCTATCTATCTATCTATCTATCTATCTATCTATCTATCTATCTATCTCATTCTGTTCCTATCTATCTATCTATCTATCTATCTATCTATCTATCTATCTATCTCTTCATTATCTATCTATCTATCTATCTATCTATCTATCTATCTATTCGTATGTATGTATGTATGTATGCATGTATGTATGTATGTATGTATGTATGTATGTAATTCAAGCTTAAATCTCTTGAATTGATTTAAAAATTCTCTTTCGCCGCAGAGGACGAAAAAAGACACTTTTTTCTAATTAGCTATAAACAACCAACCAACCAAATGAACACAAAGAAAAAGTGAGAAAATTATATTTAATTAAAAAACAAATATCAAAGTAATTAAACAATGTATTCACTTAAATTAATTTTTCTTTTATTTGATTTTACCCAATTGTCACAATTTCTTTTTAAATCGGGTTAATATTTCTGCCGGATATTATACAAATAATTTCATTTATTTCGTCTTTTTTTTTCTTCTTTTTCTTGTTTTGTTTTCGGCAAAACTGACACAAATCCGCTATTTAACAACAAACGAATTAAAGGCTTTAAATCATTTTAAAATGGTCAACGATGTGCGTTTTTTGTCGTTATTTTTAAAGAAAAGATAGAAAAAATATCTAATACTTTTATTTCATAAATCTTCTTCTATGTGTGTTGTACGTGATCATGCTGCGGATATCATGGACGGAGCATGTGAGCAATGATGAGGTTTTGGAAAGGATGGAAACAAAAAGGAAATCAATATAAAATAAAATGCATAACTTCTTTTGCGTTATTAAATATTTGTTTTCATTTTTTAAAAATCTGATAGTTCGAATAAAGGCTTAGATATAGGCATTATTAGCAGTAAAAATTTTCAATAATCCATGTTATAAATACCTAAATAAATATTTTTGTAATGTGTTGTAAACTTTTGATTGAAACTATATATATATATATATATCCAAGTATGGGTGGAATAATATTCCCCATCCAAAGAAACACTATTTTTAAAAAAGTGCTCAATACAAAGTAGAGCTAATAATAATAATAATATTTATTAATAAATTATAACATTGATATGTTATAATATCACTACAAAAGTAGCTATTTTGTTTCGACACTTTTTGTGTCTTTTCAATTGATGTTGTTATTTCGAAATAACAATGTCATCTTCAGAGAGGTCACTAAGACGGTAACACAATAACATCCACCCTCACCGACGATTTTATTTTGTGTTGACATAAAACTCCACTAGGCAACTGCAATAGTTACTAAAAATAACCAACGCAGTTCACAAATTGCAATGCGGTTCTTTGACGTCACACCCCGTGAGAGCGCGAAATGACAACGAACCATGTATTCAAATGAAATGTAATATGTTATGGCCAGATTTAAAAGCGATTTTATTAACTGTGGGTTGTTTGGATTTAATGTACATGGCCTCCAATACTTTGGTGACCTCTCTGAAGATGGCTCCTGTGAGCCGAAAGCTTAGAAACAAATTAATAAAAAATTATCCAAATGTTGGAGAATTTTTGTCTTTATTTTCAACTGAAATTAAAGCCAAAATACGACGTTTCGAACGGCTCATGATTAAACATAATAGACTTTCTCTTGTCTCTTATATTTAACAGTATATGTTTAGGAAATATATCTATCTTTCTATATATATATATATATATAGCATAATGATAATCCACGTATACTGCCTTAATATGTATAGGAAAAACTACTAAAAAGTTGTAAGTTAAAAATGTATTTTTTGACAGTATTTATTTATTTCTATTATTATTATGTCATTTTTCATCATATTTCGATTTCTGCTTTGGTCTCACTACCAACCAAGTCTGCGGGGAGACCTAAGGCAGGTAGTGGCGTGTTGTTATGGCTCCATTTCATGTTTTTCTATCTTCCCTATCATCTCCAGCATTACATAGATAAAGTTTTCCTTAGTGTGTGGGCTGTACTTAATAAGACAATTTTTTGTATATCTCTTAAGCTGGGGTTTCCAGGGATTCTTTCAATGTGTTGTTTTGTTCCATTTTTTATCATTCCAAGTGCACCTACTATCACTGGCACAACTCTTGTTTTCAATTTCCACATTTTTTCTATTTCAATTTCCAGGTCTTTATATTTTGACAGTTTTTCAAATTCCTTGATTGCTATGTTACAATCCGCTGGACAAGCCATATCAATTAATAGACAAGTTTTCTCCTTCTGGTTTTTAACAATAATGTCTGGCCTGTTTGCTTCAATTTTTCTGTCTGTGTAGATGGTGTAATCCCATAGAATGGTTACATCTTCTATTTCTGTAACCAGTGCTGGATGATGTTCATACCAGTGTTTGTTTACAGCTTTTCCATAATGTTTGCACATTGCCCAATGTAAATATTGCCCAACTCTATCGTGGCGATTTTTATATTCGTTTGGGGCAAGCACAGAACAGCCTGAGATTAGGTGGTCTATTGTTTCTTGGTGTTTATCACAAAACCTGCATTTTTGATCCATATTATTATGCATAATATTTGCCTGAAAGTTTCTAGTGAAAAGACTTTGGTCTTGTGCTGCAAGAATAAAGCCTTCAGTTTCAGACTTTAATCCAGATGCACGTAACCATCGATGAGTATTAACTTTGTCAACATTGGATTTATTGGCACGTACTGGATATTGGCCATGCAGAGGTTTGTCTTGCCAGCGCTGTTTCATCTGTTCAAGAGCTTTATCTTTGGCTTTCATTTTCATATTCTTTGCCGCAATAGCCGGCTCTTGGCTTCCATTCTGCTTTTCTACAGAATCTACTAACTGTAAATCTTGTTTGTATTTACTGCCTTCTTTTATTATTGAATATTTTTTCTTTCTTTCTTCATGTTGCCTTACTAATTGTATCATCCAATCCTTTGTTGTTTCTATGTATGTTAGTAAGCCAATAGTTATTGTCTTGTATGACAATTCCAGCTGAATAAGACCTCTTCCACCTTCTTTACGGGGTATGTATAGACGGTCTACATCAGCCTTTGGATGATGCATCTTATGCTTAGAAAGAAGCTTTCTTGTTTTAGCATCCATTCGCCTGATGTCGTTTAGAGTCCAGTTTAAGATGTTAAAGCTATATTGGACAACTGGGATTGCAAGGCTATTAATGGCCATAACTCTGTTCTGTGAATTTAATTCAGTTTTTAATATCATTCGTAGCCTTCTATAGTACTCTTTACGCACTATTTCTTTCATTTTTTTATGGTGAATGTTTTCACTCTCATTTACACCTAGGTATTTATAAGCTTCTTCTGGTTTCAATTCTTTTATTGTTACAGCAGGGTCTAGGCTAATTGAGGATGTTTCTTGTATTGATCCACGTAAAACTGTAGCTTTAGCACATTTATTCAAATTAAATTTCATTCCAATGTCTTCGCTGAAGCATTTTACAGTTTGCAGAAGACCTTCCAGCTCATTATCATTCTTAGCATATAACTTCAAGTCATCCATGTAAAATAGATGGCTTATTTTCTTTTGTCCTATTTTATAACCACATTCTGTCTTATTAAGTTGACTGGTTAGTGCTATTAATGATATGCAGAATAGTAAGGGAGATAAAGAATCACCTTTAAATATACCTCTTTTGATGTTTATTTCATCAGACTTATAGGTTCCATTTATATGATTGAGGTAAAGGGTTGTTTTCCATATAGACATGCACTGTTTGATGAAATTGATGATGACGGGTGATATCTTGTATATATTTAAAGTCTTTAAAATCCAGTCATGTGGCACACTATCGAATGCCTTTCGATAATCTATCCAGGCTGTACTAAGATTTTTCTTTGTACTGTAGCAGTTTTCCAGGATCATTTTGTTAATCAGCAATTGGTCTTTACAACCATAACAGCCACGTTTGCACCCTTTTTGTTCAAGCGGTATCATGTCATTTCTTTCTAAGAATAAATATGTCTGTTTTGTTAAAATAGATGTTAATAGTTTATATGTTGTCGGAAGACATGTAATTGGTCTGTAGTTTTTCGGGTTGTTTGTGTCACCATTCTTGGGTAGAAGAAATGTAATTCCTTTGGTCATCCTGTAGTTTTTCGGGTTGTTTGTGTCTAGTTTTTCGGGTTGTTTGTGTTATTATTATTATTATTATTATTATTATTATTATTATTATTATTATTATATATATAGATATAGATATATATTAATGCAGGTTTCATTGAATAATATAGACAAGTTTTGTCTATTAATTTTGTGTAGGATCCGTTCATACCGTCTGATATACTTGATGGTGATGTTGTTGAAAGACAACAAAAAATCACAGTAATTGTTGATTTTTTTATCGGGTCTAAGCTTTCGGCTCACATAAGCCATTATCAAAGAGTAAATATATATATATATATATATATATATATATATATATATATATATTTGATATTTCAGACAGGCCTCGGCCTTTCATCAGAAACAAATGATTTTAAAATTTAAACTAGAAGCTTCCGTCACGAGAACGTACGTTGCGAGTAGCGCCCGTCGCGTGATGCAGAAAGCAACAGAGTCTGAATATTTTTAAACGTAAATCCAACTGTAATAATATTTTTAAATGTTGTTTTAATGAAATATTTATAAAGATTCAAAATACCTAAGTCCCTATTTAGCCCTAGCCTATAAGTATTTCATTTTAAAATCCAGTATTTTTCTTTCTTTCTGCGTGAGTATGTGGAGCAAAAGTCGGAATCTATCAGTAAACATTTGCAGTTTTCTAATGTGTGTCCTGGTTGATTGAAGTGTTCAGCTATGGGGGAATAAGGGTTGTTTTGGCGTATGCTTAGTTTATGATTACTAAAACGGAATCTAAAACTGTTTCCAGATCACTAATATATCCACTATTTGGACATATTGAGCAGAACAGAAAATATATTATATTTTGGCTGTCACAGGTGAGGTGTGGTGGGTGTAATTTGATGTAGTTTTTCCTATATATATATATATATATATATATATATATATATATATATATATATATATACTACCGACCATAATTATTAGGTCACTCCAGTGTCTTAAAAATAATGTATTTCATACTATTTTTAGTATTTATTGCCAAGTGAATAACTGTAAATGAAAATAGAATGGTTCTTTTGTTAATACTGCACAATAACATGTGCATCAAATGAATTTATAAATATTTAATAATTACCTATATTGCAGTTTCATCAATGAAAGAATGAAGAAAAATTAGGGTGATTCGGACGAGTTCATCTTTGTTTCCTAGCCTTGGAAAATTTTGCAAAGTAATAATAATAAAAGAACCATTCTATTTTAATTTAGAATTATCCACTTAAAAATATAATGACATACATAATTTCTTTTAGAAAATTTGCATGGCCAAATAATAATGGCCGGTAGTATATATATATATATATATATATATATATATATATATATATATATATATATATATATATATATGGATTGAAATCTGACAAGATGAATAGAATAATTAAAGAACAGGTATGAAAAGTTATTTTTAATTTAACATGATTCACCTTAATAAAATGTTTCACTTAAATGAAATTCTTCAGAGATTTGTTAACACAAATGATATATATATATATATATATCAGCATGTCGTGTAGATATAGAAGAATCCAAAGGAGTATCCTGTACATACATTGGTAGGATAACTCTTTAAGACAGCTCTAAACATATATGCATATAAATACATATAGAGCAAATATAAGAAATTAAGACTGACACGTTATTTCATGGTGAATCGGAGGTGTAGGCCTATTTCAGGCGAACCATCTTCAGCTTCCGTCTTTAGTTTACAAAGGATTATACACTTAATTTTTCTTAGATATATAAGACAACTAAAGTTCCTGGGATATGCAATGAGGAAGGAGGGCTAGAGCACCTGATACTAACAGGCCAGGTAGAGGGAAAAAGAGACAGAGGAAAGCAGCAGCTAACATATTTGAAGTGCCTGAGAAGGTGGATGACAGAACGGGGGCTGCGAGATGTTACAGGCGAAAACGTGCTAAGAGCTACCAGGGATAGGGAGACATGGAAGGCCATGATCGCCTACGTCCTGAAAGGGCAAGGCACAAAAAAAGAAGATCTTAGATTTTGACTTACCCCTATCCTTTGGCTCTCTTAATATTTTTCCTCTTGGTATCTTTCCCAGACGCCGTTTCGCCATCCATCTGCTCAAACCCATCAAGTGTGTCGCGTGCTGCTTTTTTTTGTCTCTCTTACCCTTTATCTGTCCCGTGAGTATCAGGTTCTCCAAGTCCTCCTTTCTCGTTACATGTACCAAAAACCTCAGTTGTGTTTTCCTGATGCCAAGTATTAAGCCTCCTTTTCGTTTGCATTCTTTCCAAAATCAGGTCGTTGCTCACATGTTTGGTCCAGGATAGCCTCATTATCCATCTCTAGAACCACATTTATGTTGTTTCGAGTTTTCGCCTTCATTTATTTTATAACCTGACGATAACAAAAATCAAGATCAGCACATGAATTATTGTTTAGGACGCGTAGCTGAGTTTATTATCAGAAACAACACATCAACGGCAAAATCAAACACACACACACACACACACACACACACACACACACACATATATATATATATATATATATATATATATATATATATATATATATAAAGGCATCTGCAGACAGATCGGTTTCGCTGTATCACACTTCATCAGTACCGTTAGACATCCGATTGCTTTTAGCCAGGATTTAAACCCGACTGAATTGACATCAGTCGGCGATTCTACCTCTGAGCGCTTGGTAGAAAGAGGCAGACTTTTAGCATGTGATATACCATGTACGCCAGTAACCGAGAGTGTTCTAATTCATTACTGAATGAACGATGCGTAGATGCCAGAGTAGCTACTGTTTTTTACTTTTTTTTCAAAGTCTACCATGCTTCCAGAGAGCTCAATCAGCGTGTGAGAGCATCCAAATAAATAAGAGAGAAGAATGAAATTGCAGCGTTTAAAACAGTAATTTAACTGAGTTACCATCATTGAAGACTACCTGATCAGACATTGTTCTTTCGTGTCAAAACAAAATGTAAAATTTTGTAGTAGTTTGTAGTTTTCCCGTGTTCCCAAATCGCTCGAGTGTCGATCCCGGCCAGAAGCAAGTGGATGTGTATATCCACACTGATGAGCTGTGATACAGCGAAACAGACTTGTACGTGGATGACTAATATATATATATATATATATATATATATATATATATATATATAATATTGGTACCTAAAGGAAAAAAAAACACCCAAAATAAAGTGGAAAATCCTAAAAGAAGCGAAAACATGTAAGTCCTTAAATGAACCATGTTCATTATGTTTGTATGAAAAACTATTTATTATTCGATCCCTTAAAAATAAAAATTTATTAAATAAACGTAACGAAATTAATGTCATATGTAGACATTGTAAATTATTCACATTAGAAAATGGATAAAACCTAAATTAAATAACATGCTCACCGACGAATTAGGTAAAAATAAAAATGAAAATAAAGCCAAAAATAGAATAAGTTAGTTTTTCTTTATTTAATAATTCCCCCCTTTGTATCAGGATAATAAACTTTACAGCAAATTGATAGATGGAGCGAAAAAATAGCAGTTCGGGGTTTACTTTTGGAAAAAATCTTTGCTTTAACAAATAGACTAGAGGGAAGGGGATTGGTACTACCAAGAAGAAATATCACATCAAAATGTAATAAAACTGAAGGGAAAATGATAAGATCAGATAAATGCGAAGGAAAGCAGACAAGAGAGGAATAGTGTCAAGGAAAAAGGAAAAAGAGAAAGTTAGCACTGAAATTCCTCGCGGTCAAACCCCTAAGTTAATCTCCATTCTGATTAGCCGAACACACACACACACACACACACACACACACACACACACACACAAACACCCACATACATTCACAGTAAATAGAAAGCAGTTGTCATTTAAATGTAAATCGTCTGCACAACCACACCAACATTGCCTGATGATGAGAATTAATCTCGAAACGTAGAAATTTCCATGTAGCAATGAAAAATTGACATAACCATATAATTATATTATATTATATTAAGCTCTATAATACTCATTATATTGAGCACTGCTTATAATAAAATAAATGCCAGAGCACTCAAAATATGAAAAAAAACCTTGAGTCCTCTTCACTTGGAATTATATATATATATATATACCTATGTCTAAGCCTTTATTCAAACAATCAGATTTTAAAAATAATAATCAATAATAATATTCCACGAAGAAAAACAAATATTTAATAACGCAAAAGTTTACAGTACATTTATTAAATCCTCTATCAATATTTCGTAGCATACCCTTTATTGCTAATTACAACATGTAAGCATGTAGAGTCAGTCAGTTAAATGCCATACGTGGCACACGCTTGGGCGATCATGTCTCGAAAGAGACATGACTGACTGGGCAGAAGATTATCCCGCAGTAGGTTGCCATTGCTTTCTGCGGTAGGCTGGTTGCCGACCAAGGCTATAGAACCCAATCCGTCCTGTTATTTAACCCATAACTGGAAGGAATAGACGGATTAATGCCTTTCCCAAGGGTATTTGTGCGTAAGTGAATGCAAAGAATTTAACTGGAATTCGAACTCGGCTCCGATTTCTCGTTCCGAGTCGATATCCACTGCGCCACAACGCGCACATGTAGAGTAGTCGTCTACAAATTTCTTGCATGTTTCGAGGTTAATATGTTTCCATTCTTCACGACAAAAAATTTCTTTAGTTCCTGCAGGTTTTGTAGGTTCGTTGTTTAAATTCTCAGTTTCAATTCTCGCCGTAGATTTTCAATCGGATTGAAATCTGGAGATTGAACCTGCCATCTTAGAATGTCTGTTCTATTTGAACTTAACCGTTATTTGCAGTATGTTTAGGATCGTTGTTTTATTGAAATACCCAACTCGGTTTCAAGCCCAGCAAATGTACACACTGACGTTAATGTCTCTCCAAAATATCCCTATAATACGCTCCATTCACCCAACCTTTCTATTATTTTAATGTTTCCTACACATTGGGCAATAAACCCTTTTACTGTGAAACCAATAAAATGTAGACACAAAATCTACTCCATCAGCTTCTTTTCTCGCACTTCCCGCCTGTGGAATTCCCTTCACTTTCATTGCTTCCCCGGCAGCTACAATCGCCAAGAATTTAAATGTAAAGTCGATAGTCATCTCCTTTCTCACTAACCTGCATCCTCTCTCATGCTCCTTTCTCCGTCCACTCCACTTTCATCAGTATTCTCATCCTTCTCTTACCCACTTCCTGAAACCCCTTATAACCTGTCACTCTTTCTCATTACTTTCCTTCTATGTAACCCCCTGCAAAACAGTGGCAGTAAAATGCCTTGATTGGGGCGATACGATCATAAAAAAGAAATTCTATACTACTATAATTTAGCTATAAAGTGGGGGATCAATTCTACATTACAATCAATATATAAATTGGTCCCTCACTTTATGGCCACAGTTATCCTTCTCTTACCCAGTTTCTCACAACCCCTATAACCTGTCACTCTTTCTCATTACTTTCCTTCTATGTAACCCCCTGCAAAACAGTGGCAGTAAAATGCCTTGATTGGGGCGATACGATTATAAAAAAGAAATTCTATACTACTATAATTTAGATATAAAGTGGGGGATCAATTCTACATTACAATCAATATATAAATTGGTCCCTCACTTTATGGCCATAGTTATCCTTCTCTTACCCACTTTCTGACACCCCCTATAACCTGTCACACTTTCTCATAACTTTCCCCCTATGTAACCCCCTGCAAAACAGTGGCAGTAAAATGCCTTGATTGGGGCGATATGATTATAAAAAAAAAACCGGGATCATGATTGACCCGTCTCCAAATTTTACTGTTTGGATAGTATTCTTCGGCGAATATTCAGTACCCTTTTTAGGTCAGACATTTGCCACAGTATTTCTGCCAAAAAGTTCAATTTTCGTTCCGTCCGGACAAAGTTCATTTTCCCAAAATGTTGGAGGTTTGATACAATGCTCGTTTGCAAAATCCACTCTAGCAAGAACGTATTTTCGCTTAAGACGTATTTTCCCCTTAGAGTTCTCGAAAAGATGTCATATCGACGAAGTGAACGACTAATTGTATCCGTACTCAATTTTACTCCACTTACCTCTGGTACTCCCTGAAGTTCTTTAAGCCTAACTCGGGCCCCCTTACCAACTTTTCTCGCCAGTAATATTGCTGTACGTTCTGTTACTTTTCTTGGAGAACCGGAACATTTGGAGGACGAATGGAAGGACACATCGTCCAATGACGTACTACCGTACCAATTTAACTAAATGGAACATTTAACTGTGTAAAAATCTTTCTATAACCAAGTTCAATTGTATGAAAATCTAATCTAAACTTATCTATAAATAGAACTTCGTCTCTCTGTGTGTGTATCCGTTACATATAGACTCCGAAACGGCTGAACCGATTTTCTTGAAAATTTACACAGTTGTACTATAAGTGTCTGCGAGTGTTCTTAGCTAGGTTTTGTGTCGAGGTACCCCAGAAAATATCGAAAATTGATAATCGAAAAAATCGGGTTATAGAAGAAGTGGTCCGATTTTAATCAAATTTGATACACTCATAGACAAAGACATAAGAAATGATATTCAGAAGTTTCAAGGTTGCAGTTCTTACAATAGTGCAGAAAATCGATAATATATATATAAAAGGCAAGATGTTTGTTTGTGTGTGTGTGTTTATCTGCCTGTAAGTCTATTTTTTTTCAGCCCTTTTATTTTAGTTTTTGCTTCAGGTTTCGCTCTAAGTAGGTATAATTGTAGTTCTTAGTCTCAACCATGATACCATTTACTCAGAGGACTTATTTAGCCTTCAAAATTCAGTTTACGACGAAAAAAACTTATTCGATATCGATACCAGGAAATCAAAATTTGACTTACATCCATTCATTTTTCTTTCAGTCTACGGTTTCGCTTTAACTGGAAACAACTATTGATTTTTAGTCTTTCGTGCCAACGTCCAAAGAGTCTGAGCTCCAGGACCATTGATTAGTTTTAAAGGTTTCATTACACCCGAGCAACGCCGGGCTATGCTGCTAGTCAATAATATATTTACGGTATCAATTATTTTGCTTTCCTCCATTTTGTCAATGTTTAAAGGCGGTTGGCAGAAAAAGAATGACTCAATAATTTAAATCATTCCTAAAAGTAAACATAAAATTAATCTGGAAAGCTGCTTTAAGCAAAAAATGTGTTGCAAACTTTTGAGATACTAAATATCAATTTTCCTTCGGGGTTACTTTTTAAAATTTTTATTAATTTGATTGTTTGACTGTATATATGTTATATACAGTTATATACATATAATATATGTTCACGATCGGTAAAAATTTAATTGATGTAACTGTATTTCAAATGAATTAACTGTAGGAATGTATTAAAATTCTTGAAGATAGGGATTGTCAGTGGTCAGGAATGAATGCAAGCATTACTGATAGAATAGGGCTATTATATCTATAATTTAAATGCATTGCTAATGATTTTACTATAGGAATGCATAGGGAATCAGGAAGAAAGGGATTGTCAGTGGTCAGGAATGAATGCAAGCATTACTGATAGAATAGGGCTATTATATGTATAATGTAAATGCATTGCTAATGATTTTACTATAGGAATGCATTGGGAATCAGGAAGAAAGAGATTGTCAGTGGTCAGGAATGAAGGCAAGCATTACTGATAGAATAGGGCTATTATATGTATAATGTAAATGCATTGCTAATGATTTTACTATAGGAATGCATTAGAAATCAGGAAGAAAGGGATTGTCAGTGGTCAGGAATTAAGGCAAGCATTACTGATAGAATAGGGCTATTATATGTATAATGTAAATGCATTGCTAATGATTTTACTATAGGAATGCATTAGAAATCAGGAAGAAAGGGATTGTCAGTGGTCAGGAATGAATGCAAGCTTTACTGATAGAATAGGGCTATTATATGTATAATGTAAATGCATTGCTTATGATTTTACTATAGGAATGCATTGGGAATCGTGAAGAAAGGGATTGTCAGTGGTCATGAATGAAAGCAAGCTTTATTGATCGAATAATTCTGCTATTATTGTTATTATCTTCAGATGCAAATTAACAACAACAACTACAACAGTGCAAATTGTCATGCACACCTACAATAAAAATATATGTTTTTGTTTTTTCCAAATTTTGCTTTTTACAAATTTTACAAATTTCCACCTTCTACAAAGATCTTAAACGAAAAATATATGTTAATAAAGTGATCGTCCCCCATGTCTCGATGCCAAACAACCCTAAGATAAAAAGGCAGGAATTTATGGCACCGATTGTTCTTTCAATCCTTTATTGTCTTCGTAATTATTATGAAGAGATTAATGCATTTTCTTTTGTTTGTTATTCGCTTTCGTTAATAATTGGTTTTAAATAAGCAGAAGCTTCTGTGGCGTCGGCGGCGGTGATGTCTTCTTCGGCGACGTCAGCCGTTCGTCGTTCTGGAAAAGAATCCTTACGTAAAAACCTACTTTTTTTTTACCGAGCGGCTTTGGCGAACAGTGCACTGGGAACAAGCCGGCGCTAAACTGTGGTGTTTATCAGCGTACGTATCCTTATGATTAAATCCTCTGCTATACACGCCGAACATCCAGAAACACACCCACTGATTTTTACACCGTGTATAGTTGACAATTATGACACGAGGGCGACGAAAATATGGCGTGGGTCAGGCGATGAGAGAAAAGGTGTTCTATAGGGTGGGATCAGACTGACAGGTGAAGTCAACTCTAATAAACAGACGACATAAAAAGAATTAAACAAGTTCAGGGGCAAAAGATAGAATTAAACAAACTCGAACGTTCACTTGTAACAATGACTGTGTGAGACGATCGCGAAAGAATAATGTTCACAGCTCAAAGACAAAGATTTGAGAAAAGCATACATATGGTAGCCCTATTCTATCAGTAATGCTTGCATTCATTCCTGACCACTGACAACCCCTTTCGTCCTCATTTCCAATGCATTTCTAAATTAAAATCATAAGCAATGCATTTACATTATACATATAATAGCCCTATTCTATCAGTAATGCTTGCATTCATTCCTGACCACTGACAATCCATTTCTTCCTGATTTTCAATGCATTCCTATAGTAAAATCATTAGCAATGCATTTACATTATACATATAATAGCCCTATTCTATCAGTAATGCTTGCATTCATTCCTGACCACTGACAATCCCTTTCTTCTTGATTTCCAATGCATTCCTATAGTAAAATCATTATCAATACATTTACATTATACATATAATAGCTCCTATTCTATCAGTAATGCTTGCATTCATTCCTGACCACTGACAATCCCTTTCTTCTTGATTTCCAATGTATTCCTATAGTAAAATCATTATCAATACATTTACATTATACATATAATAGCCCTATTCTATCAGTAATGCTTGCATTCATTCCTGACCACTGACAATCCCTTTCGTCTTGATTTCCAATGCATCCCTATAGTAAAATCATTAGCAATGCATTTACATTATACATATAATAGCCCTATTCTATCAGTAATGCTTGCATTCATTCATGACCACTGACACTCCCTTTCATCCTGATTTACAAAGCATTCCTATAGTAAAATCATTAGCAATGCATTTACATTATACATATAATAGCCCTATTCTATCAGTAATGCTTGCATTCATTCCTGTCCACTGACAACCCCTTTCGTCCTCATTTCCAATGCATTTCTAAATTAAAATCATAAGCAATGCATTTACATTATACATATAATAGCCCTATTCTATCAGTAATGCTTGCATTCATTCCTGACCACTGACAATCCCTTTCTTCCTGATTTACAATGCATTCCTATAGTAAAATCATTAGCAATGCATTTACATTATACATATAATAGCCCTATTCTATCAGTAATGCTTGCATTCATTCCTGACCACTGACAATCCCTTTCATCCTGATTTACAATGCATTCCTATAGGAAAATCATAAGCAATGCATTTACATTATACATATAATAGCCCTATTCTATCAGTAATGCTTGCATTCATTCCTGACCACTGACAATCCCTTTCTTCCTGATTTACAATGCATTCCTATAGTAAAATCATTAGCAATGCATTTACATTATACATATAATAGCCCTATTCTATCAGTAATGCTTGCATTCATTCCTGACCACTGACAATCCCTTTCTTCCTGATTTACAATGCATTCCTATAGTAAAATCATTAGCAATGCATTTACATTATACATATAATAGCCCTATTCTATCAGTAATGCTTGCATTCATTCCTGACCACTGACAATCCCTTTCTTCCTGATTTACAATGCATTCCTATAATAAAATCATTAGCAATGCATTTACAGTATACATATAATAGCCCTATTCTATCAGTAATGCTTGCATTCATTCCTGACCACTGACAATCCCTTTCTTCCTGATATTAATACGTCTCTTCACTCCAGTTATGGGTTAAATAACAGGACAGATTGGGATCTAGAACCTTGGCTGGGAACTAGTCTACCGCAGAAAGTAATGGCAACCTATTGCGGGATAATCTTCTGCCCAGTCAATCAAGTCTCTTTCGGGACATGATCGCCCACGCGTTTTTCACCTATGGCACTTAACTGGCTGACTGATCTTGCTGTAGTAAAAGTAAACCTCGAAAATTTTTTACCATTAATCTTAATTCTTACCATTAATCTTCTACAGAAATCCCAGATCTTATTTAGACAAACCATTCCACCAATCGCAAAGACGGTCTTGGGCAAATGGATAACAGAGCGGAGTTTGGTTGGACTAACAGGAGAAAGGATGTGCATTGTGGTGCAGAAAGTAATGGCAATCTACTGCGGGAAAATCGTCTGCCCAGTCACTCATGTCTCTTTCGAGACATGATCGCCCAAGCGTATTTCACGTATGGCACTTAACTCACTGAATGAAGATAATAGTTGGAAATATAAGTAAAGCTTCTGCTGGGCAAAAAGTGGGGGATCAATTTATTACTTAAGAACAATAGAAAACTGATCCCCCACTAATTACTACTTAATAATATAATACATCTCTTCCTCCTCTAAATACAAGTCAAATAATAGGACATATTGGGTTCTATAGCCTTGGTCGGCAGCCAGTCTACCGCAGAAAGCAATGGCAACCTACTGCGGGATAATCTTCTGCCCAGTCAGTCATGTCTCTTTCGAGACATGATCGCCCAAGCGTGTTTCACGCATGGTACTTAACTGACTGAACAGAAGAAAGCGGGCTAAGAGCCACTTGTGATAGATTGATGTGGAAGGCCATGGTCGCCTCCGTCCTGAAGGGACAAGGCACATAGAAGAAGAAGCCTCCCTAGACATAGAAAACTTATTTATTAATGTTCTAGTAACATATAAAGTGGAGGATCAATTAAGTATAATAATCAATATATAAACTGATACCTCACTTTGTGGCCATACTAGTTTCTACACATTTATATTCGAGAATTATGGGCTTCAGCAAATGGATGTGAGAGCAGAGTTTGGTTGTGGTAACAGAAAGCATGCTAAGAGCCACGAGGGATAGGAAGATGTGGACGGCCATGATCGCCTACGTCGTGAAGGGACAAAGCACATAGAAAAAATAGATATTTATTCACCATTTATTAATGCAACCAATCAAATGTCCAATTCTATGTAATAAACAAAAGTATTGTGGAATATTATGGCCAGCATTTATGAAACAAATCCAAACTTTCATTCCCTCTAATGATTCCATATCTAGTGATATAGCAAATACTAAAAGCATCTATAGTAATTCATTGGAAATGATTTTACTATAGGAATACATTAGAATTTATTTGAATATTAGCTCTTTATGGAATCTGGAATATTATGGCTAGGATTTATGAAACAAATCCATCCAAACTTTCATTCCCTCTAATGATTCCATATCTAGTGATATAGTAAATACTAAAAGCATCTATAGAAATTCATTGGAAATGATTTTACTATAGGAATACATTAGAATTTATTTGAATATTAGCTCTTTATGGAATCTGGAATATTATGGCTAGGATTTATGAAACAAATCCATCCAAACTTTCATTCCCTCTAATGATTCCATATCTAGTGATATAGCAAATACTAAAAGCATCTATAGAAATTCATTGGAAATGATTTTACTATAGGAATGCATTAGAAATTATTTGAACACTAGCTCTTTATGGAACCTGGAATATTATGGCTAGGATTTATGAAACAAATCCATCCAAACTTTTATTCCCTCTAATGATTCCATATCTAGTGATATTGTTGTGATGGTTAACGAATTACTTTTCTACTGTGGATCCTTGATGAAGAGATGGTTACCGTTTGTAATGGAAAGACCAACCTTTAAATGACTGGTCAATCGTTACAACAATTGAGCGAAACCTACAAGTGCTAACTCTGTGTGTGTGTGTGTGTGTGTGTGTGTGTGTGTGTGTGTGTGTGTGTGTGTGTGGCTCAATGTACGATGAAGAATTTGAATAGGTGTGCGGAAAATGTCCCGGATGCACGTCTGCGTGTCTGTGTGGTGGGGAGCGGAGAGGAAGAAAAGAACCGACAACATCAAGATTCATTGAATTGGACACAGAAAGAGAAAAACAGGGGTAAGAAAAGGAACAGTGGAGTTGGTGTGGTGTGGGGAATGGATGGCGGGGGACGTGTGGATCGACACTCGATGGCTTCAAGAATGAAGGGTCCAGCAGAGAGGAAACAAATAAGAAAGACAGGGAAATTGTCCGCCGTTCAAAATGCGACAACAATGGCAACCAGGCGATAATAATAATACAAAAAAAGACCTGATATAATGTGGAAAAGCAGACGATAACTAAAAGATAGAATAAAAGCAGAAAGAAAGTGAAACAAAGAAAAAAAATGGCGGAGATACAAAAAGTGGTATTTCGGGCCAAGATTGGCGGACAAGGGTTTGTGACAATTTAACCTCTTGTTAGCTAGGCATTTTTCGTGTTGCTTAAACTGTTTTTTTGCGTTACAACTGAGAGTGCTGCCGTAAATAACCGGTAAAAACAAAGCGCAATATACAGTCAGCTGTCAGCCATTCTAAAAGGCTTGGATATGAATGTTTTTCCTTTTACTCCGAAAGAATTGGACCAAGGAAAATAGCAGACATATTTAATGCCATATTGAACCGGAAATCAAAATTGCCTTCTATCCATTACTAGCAGTATAGCCCGGCGTGGCTCGGGTGTAATGAAAGCTTTAAACCTAATCCATGGTCCTGGAGCTCAGACTCTTTGGACGTTGGCACGAAAGACTAAAAACAATAGTTGTTTCCAGTTAAAGCGAAACCGTAGACTGAAAGAAAAATGAATGGATGTAAATCAAATTTTGATTTCCTGGTATCGATAACAAATAAGGTTTTTCGTCGTAAACTGAATTTTGAAGGCTAAATAAGTCCTCTGAGTAAATGGTATCATGGCTGTGAGTAAGAACTACAATTATACCTACTTATAGCCAAACCTGAAGCAAAAACTAAAATACAAGGGCTGAAAAAAATAGACATACAGGCAGATAAACAGACACACACACAAAAAAACATCTTACCTTTTATATATATATATATATATATATATATTATCAGTTTTCTGCACGATTGTAAGAACTGCAACATTGAAACTTCTGAATATCGTTTCTTATGTCTTTGTCTATAAGTGTATCAAATTTGATTACAATCGGACCACTCCTTCTATAACCCAATTTTTTCGACTATTGATATTTATCGGGGGTACCTCGACACAAAACCTAGCTAAGAACACTCGCAGACGTTTATAGTACAACCGTGTAAATTTTCAAGAAAATCGGTTCAGCTGTTTCGGAGTCTATAGGTAACGGACACACACACACACACACACACATACACACACAGACAAAGTTCCATTTATAGATAAGTTTAGATTACCTTAAAATTTTGATTGTAAGGAGAGTAACCTATTTCACCTTCTCGGTCTAACGTTTTTCCACTTATAGGAATTAGAACGATTATATTGAATTAATCGCTAAGTCTGCTTCTAGGAAATGTGGTTCAGCTAGTCGCACTCGTCCATTTTTCTCGCAAGAATCTATCTTGCACATTCCTAAGTCTACCATTCATCTGTGCATTGACTTTTGCTGCGACATCTGGCGTATTAAGTAGTAATTAGTGGGGGATTAGTTCATTACTTCATAACAATAGAAAACAGATCCCCACTTTATGCCCAGTAGCAGCCGTAATCATGTTTCCATTTATTATATTCAGTCAGTCACTTAAGTGCTATACGTGACACATGCTTTGGGCGATCATGTCTCTTTCGAGACATGACTGACTGGGTAGAAGATTATCCTGCAGTAGGTTGCCATTGCTTTCCGAGGTATGAATAATCATATAATAATTCTGCTTGTTCCTTCCTTAGTTACATAGTTAGTTACTAAGTTCCTCCGTCCTTTACGCCACTGAATAAAGATAACAAACTTACTCTCTACACGAGCTTTTCCTTCCTATCTTTTTATAATCTATAAACGCTACTCTCCTCGGCCTTTCTCTCACTTTTACCAAACGGAAGGGTAGTAATGATTGAGAGAGTAGGAGGGGAGAGCCTATAGCATTACCGTAGCAGTAGCAGCTTAAGCTAGTGGTTGTAGCAGTAATTGTGTGTGTGTATTTGTGTGTGTACTGTACAATATAGTAAAAAGAGGTAGGTTTGTTTTTGTATCCCGCGACCTAATTACGAAAGTAATCAGACACTTACAATTCTGAATTCTGATAAAAAAAAAACATATTCAGTCAGTTACGTGCCATACGATCGAAAGAGACATGACTGACTGGGCAGAAGATTGTCCCGCAGTAGGTTGCCATTGCTCTCTGCGGTAGACTGGTTGCCAGCCAAGGCTATAGGACCCAATCTGTCCTGTTATTTAACCCATAACTGGAGGGAAGAGTTGGATTAATACCTTTCCCAAGGGTATTTGTGCGTAAGTGAATACTAAGCGTTATTGTTGTGGTAGACTTTTATACTGTTATGTCGTGAGTAAGAATAAATAACTCAACAACAGGAATAGGTTAATTGTTGTATTCCGTGAAAATAGTATTTACAAAGGTTATTAGTATCCAATACAAGAATAAAGGTTAATCGTCCCAACCGTCATAAGACGTAGTATGAGCAATGGGTACTTCCGGGTCGTCACCGGAAGTCTACGACTGACTTGTCGATCGGCTGCTCGGCACACTCTCTTACGTAAATGCCACCATTACTTTACATAGTAATGGAATAGTCCATTATAGCCGAATAGGCGCGGGCGTCCCAACATATACAGAGATAAAAGTATAAATCAAACCATGGTTCACAGATCAAGACCGTGTGTATAAAATATATTATTTTAGACGCATTTTAAATATTCTATACAGACGTCAAAAATGAACATTATTTACAATGTTTCGACTGTTGTCCTCCTCTTTATTGTCATATTCCCGACGTTTTGGCCGTTCTACGATCCGGCTTTCTTGGAATTTCGAACCCCACCTTTTACTGGGGTGTATTATTCTCGTTCCATGAGTCACACCACTCCTGGATGTCTTAGTTATCTCCCTTAGTTAACTCGCCTCTCTAAGTTAATTGTTCACCACTGCTGTAGCCAGGTATTGAACTCACAACTCTTTGAGTCAAGTTACTGGATCTAAACAATGCTTTTATCTACTGGGATTTTATCAATGTTTTTATCCTTACATGAATGTGATAGATAGATAGATAGATAGATAGATAGATAGATAGATAGATAGATAGATAGATAGATAGATAGATAATGAAGGAAACTAGATAGATAGATAGATAGATAGATAGATAGATAGATAGATAATGAAGGAAACTAGATAGATAGATAGATAGATAGATAGATAGATAGATAGATAGATAGATAGATAGATAAAAATAAATTGTGTGAATATATACATTCAGATCCAGATCCCATTTCATGTACACATGAACATTTTTGGGTTTCTTGCAAAGAAGTGATTATTTTTAAATAAGAGTGAAATATTTGA
The DNA here is from genome assembly GCA_037127315.1 of Ascarosepion bandense. Lineage (NCBI taxonomy): Eukaryota > Metazoa > Mollusca > Cephalopoda > Sepiida > Sepiidae > Ascarosepion > Ascarosepion bandense. The sequence goes on from JBBBDQ010001803.1 coordinate 421,132, forward strand.
TCACACTTTCTTTTTCATAATTTTAATTACTTGCTTTTCTAATTTTAAACCAGTAAGGTTCGTCTGGTTAAACATAGACAACACCTCAAAAGACTTTTCCTTGTTTTGGGAAAACCTATAATGCACTCTTCCTTTTCGACGAAACAAAATAAAAATCTTAATTATATAATTACTAATTGGCTGATAAAATACTGTTCAGACGAGTGCAAAATTAATTACTGGGAAAATTTCTGCATAAGTTGAAAACGCGGGAACACCAAAAACTTTCACAGTTTTATTCCGTATCTTTCAAGAACATCGTTGTTTGTAAACAAATTCAAAGCAAAATTAAGGAACTTTCCGGAAATTAATTCTTTCCGTCCGTGCATGGAATACTGCTGTCGTATATTGTCAGGCGCCATAGCTGTTCATCTCAGTGTTCTCGACAGACTCCAAAGGAGAATCAGTAATGTAATAGGTACCGACTTGGCGGTTCAACTCCAGCCACATTCTCACTGACGGGATGTGACTTTCCTCTGTATGTTCTACAAATATTTTCATGGCTCCGACCAGTGACTTAAGTGGGAGCACCAGTGACTTAAGTTCCGACGAACTTAAGTCACTGGTGCCCCCACCACAAGAGTTTACTCGTGCAACCAGACTGGCAACTGGGTCTTACCCATTCAAAGTTAGATCAACCAAATGCAGCCGACAATTCTACTTCATCAGCTTTTTTTCTTGCACTTCCCGCCTGTGGAACTCTCTTCCATACTCTTGCTTTGCTGATGGCTACAACCTCCAGGAATTTAAATGCAAGGTCAATCCTCGTATCTTAACCACTTGACACTAGTTCTTTCTTCACCACCCTGTATATCTTTTCCTTTCTTTCTACCTTTGCAACAGTCATCACACCCGTATTCCCATCCTTCTCTTGTACCATTCTCTGACACCCTCTGTAACTGGTACGTCTTTCTCTTTACTCTTCCTCTATCTAATCTTTTTCTCATATGTAGCCCCCTGCGCATCAGTAGCGTTACCGCCTTGTATGGGGTGAAACGATTAAAAAAATGTAGCAGAAAACATATTTCAACAGACAAAAACATACTCTAAAACACAATTTACACTTAGTCCGAGATAGAAAATCAAAGCCAAATTTATACATTAGAAAATATATTTATCTAACTACACACCGTTTAAATCACACACACACACACACACACACTCCTCATTCTACTCAAAACAAATTTTAAATCATACGCAAATATACCAGAATGTTAGCAGTTATCGACACGACCCTTGCTTGGTACAGTGGCTACAACTACACTACCGACCAAAATTATTAGGCCATCCCAATGTTTTAAAAATAATGATTTATTTGATACTATTTTTTACTATTTATTGCCAAGTGAATAATTATAAATGAAAATAGACTAGTTCTTTTGTTATAACTGCACAATAACATGTGCATCAAATGAATTTAAAAATATTTAATAATTGCCTATATTGCAGTTTCATCAATGAAAGAATGAAGAAAATTTAGGGTGATTCAGACGAGTTCATCTTTGCTTCCTTGCCTTGTAAAATTTTGCAAAGTAATGATAACAAAAGAATCATTCTATTTTCATTTGGCAATAAATACTAAAATAATATGAAATAAATCATCTCGTTTTAAAAAAACTGGGGTGGCCAAATAATTATGGCCAGTAATGTATATCTGTGCGTTTCCATTATGTAGAATAAGATATTCCCTTATATAAGAGAATCTGGACAGAGAGAGCGAGAGAGAGAGAGAGAGAGAGAAAGAGAGAGAGAGAGAGACCCTTGATACACACGCAATAATCAGAGAGGCTAAGAGCGAGCATGGCTTGCTGCTCGTCCAACCATTAGGCTGTAAAAATAACCTTCTGTAAGAACAGAAAAAGAACGAACTCCACTATCAACCTGACAAGCCCAAACAGATAGCCAACAAGCTGTCAGCCCTATCAAATACACTCCCGTTCACACTCTCATTTTTCCTCTCTAATACAGTACACTCGAACGCTACACTATACGACTTACCAAAGATATTATCATATTTTGTTAAATGAAAATAAGTCTTTGGTCATTTCTCCAAACCATTGTCTAAATTGTTTCTTTACATCAATAATCTTCCACCCAAGAATCACCTACATGCATACATACTGAAATTATTTGTTTTTAATCGATACTCGTATTTGAATAGATATTCTGCTTTTAATCAAACAGTATATATATATATATATATATATATATATATATATATATATATATATATATATATATTTCTACCGGCCTGATTGTTTCTGATAGATTTTGTACGAAATTGTGCGTCATTCGGCAGGAATCGAACCTGCGATCCCTATCTACATAGAGGAAGCCACCAATTGATTTGGTGCGTCTTAGACCACTAGACCACGAATGATCCCACAATTTAAATGAAGTCAAATCAAGCCTATATAACACAGTTTTCGATTCTACGCAAATAACCATCTCTGCACTGAAATATATCGTAATATTAACAAATGTAAACAGACAATGTTACGGAAAATTCCGAAGTTTAAGGAAATGGTTTAACAACCGATTTTCTTGAAATTTTACACAGTTGTACTATAAGCTTCTGCGAGTGTTCTTAGTTAAGTTTTGTGTCGAGGTACCCCCGATAAATATCGAAAATCGATAATCGAGAAATTCGGGTTATAGAAGTAATGGTCCGATTTTAATCAAATTTGATCCACTCATAGACAAAGACATAAGAAACGATATTCAGAAGTTTCAAGATTTCAGTTCTTACAATAGTGCGGAAAATCGATTATATATATATATATATATATATATATATATAAAAGGCAAGATGTTTGTGTGTGTGTCTGTTTATCTGTCTGTATGTCCTTTATACGAATCCACAAATTTTATCCGATTCTCACCAAACTTCACACAAATATTCTTTAGGCTGAGTCTGAGCTCCAGAACTATGGATTAGTTTTAAAGCTTTCATTACACCCGAGCAATGTCGGGGTATACTGTTAGTATATATATATATATATATATATATATATATATATATATATATATATATTGTGTGTATTTTGGTAGCATTTTGGTAGCATTTTTATGAACTTATATTTTCAATTCAATTCTCTTTATTGTTAATAACTTAAATGTTCTATGTCTACTGTGTGTTGATATTTACTCTTTGATAATGGCTTATGTGAGCCGAAAGCTTAGACCTGATAAAAAAATCAACAATTACTGTGATTTTTTGTTGTCTTTCAACGACATCACCATCAAGTATATCAGACGGTATGAACGGATCCTACACAAAATTAATAGACAAAACTTGTCTATATTATTCAATGAAACCTGCATTAATGAAAAAATGGATTCCACGTCATGTGATTTCTGAAAATTAACATATATCTTTGAACATTTTTCTGAAATTATAATTGTTTTTTAATTATGGATTTTTCATATTTGTTCAGTTGGTTTTACTCAGTAAGATATTACTAATACATAAAATATTACTAATACATAAAATATTACTAATGCATAAAATGTTAATATTACTTAAAATATTACTAATGCATAAAATATTACTAATACATAAAATATTACTAATACATGAAATCTTACTAATGCATAAAATAATACTAATGCATAAAATATTACTAATGCATAAAATATTACTAATGCATAAAATATTACGAATACATAACATATTAAAATACATAAAATCTTACTAATACATAAAATCTTATTAATACATAAAATATTACTAATGCATAAAATATTACTAATACATAAAATATTACTAATGCATAAAATATTATTACATAAAATCTTACTAATGCATAAAATCTTACTAATACATAAAATATTACTAATGCATAAAATATTACTATTACTTAAAATATTACTAATACATAAAATATTACTATTACATAAAATATTACTATTACATAAAATATTACTAATACATAAAATATTACTAATACATAAAATATTACTAATACATAAAATATTACTAATACATAAAATATTGCTATTACATAAAATATTACTAATGCATAAAATATTACTAATACATAAAATATTACTATTACATAAAATATTACTAATACATAAAATATTACTAATGCATAAAATATTGCTATTACATAAAATATTACTAATACATAAAATATTACTAATACATAAAATATTACTAATGCATAAAATATTACTATTACATAAAATATTACTAATGCATAAAATATTACTAATACATAAAATATTACTAATACATAAAATATTACTAATGCATAAAATATTACTAATGCATAAAATATTACTATTACATAAAATATTACTATTACATAAAATATTACTAATGCATAAAATATTACTAATACATAAAATATTACTATTACATAAAATATTACTAATACATAAAATATTACTAATGCATAAAATATTGCTATTACATAAAATATTACTAATACATAAAATATTACTAATACATAAAATATTACTAATGCATAAAATATTACTATTACATAAAATATTACTAATACATAAAATATTACTAATGCATAAAATATTACTAATACATAAAATAATACTAATACATAAAATATTACTAATACATAAAATATTACTAATGCATAAAATATTACTAATGCATAAAATATTACTAATGCATAAAATATTACTATTACATAAAATATTACTAATACATAAAATAATACTAATGCATAAAATATTACTAATGCATAAAATATTACTAATGCATAAAATAATACTAATGCATAAAATATTACTAATGCATAAAATATTACTAATGCATAAAATATTACTAATACATAAAATATTACTAATACATAAAATATTACTAATGCATAAAATCTTACTAATACATAAATTATTACTATTACTTAAAATATTACTAATGCATAAAATATTACTTGTGCTGTCAATAAGCATTTATTATTTTGATTTTTATGGTTGCCGTATTGCGCTTTCGACTGACATTTAACAAGTGTGACTACAAGAAAAGGTTATGTTTGTATCCTATACAATATTTTTTTCTCATTACTTTCATAGATCTGAAAATAATTTTAAAAATTTTGTAAGGAGTAGATGCTTTTATGTTTAATTCGTCCCTTAAGTAATACAGCAGACAATGGTCAAAATACAACAAAGAGATTATTGTAAAGAAAAGATAAATCTAGGTTAAGTTATTCTGAAACAAAAGCAGCCCACATTAAACACGATAACTTTCACTTTAGGGGAAGGCATTTTTTACCCCGGAACGAGAAATCGGAGAGCCGAGTTTGAATTCCAGCCGAATTCATTGCATTCACTTACGCGCAAATACCCTTGGGAAAGGTATTAATCCGTCTATTCCTTCCAGTTATGGGTTAAATAACAGGACAGATTGGGTTCTATAGCCTTGGTCAGCAACCAGTCTACCGCAGAAAGCAATGGCAACCTACTGCGGGATAATCTTCTGCCCAGTACATGTCTCGAAAGAGACATGATCGCCCAAGCGTGTATCACGTATGGCACTCAACTAACTGATAATAGATGGAAACATGATTAAGCTACACACTGGGCATAAAGTGGGGGATCAGTTTTATATTGTTATGAAGTAATAAACTGATCCCCCGCTAATTACTACTTAATAATATAATACATCTCTTCCTCCTCTAAATACAAGTCAAATAATAGGACAGATTGGGTTCTATAGCCTTGGTCGGCAACCAGTCTACCGCAGAAAGCAATGGCAACCTACTGCGGGATAATCTTCTGCCCAGTACATGTCTCTTTTGAGACATGATCGCCCAAGCGTGTATCACATATGGTACTTAACTAGCTGAACAAACTGAACGTTTCTATACTTTTGCGAAGAGGTCGCAATAACTTTTTTGTACACACCCCATAAATTATCCGCAATGTTTAATTTGTAACTTTTCATTAACAGAAAATGGCAATAAATTTCAGGATAATATTAAAATGCGCATTCATCATTTTAACCATTCTCAATGTAAAAAATATGAAAAGAAATTTTATATCTTCTTTACATAGTGTTAAGGGAAGAAAAGGAATGTTATTTTAGTAGTGTGTAATTTTTCAGCAACAACATCTTACAACATTATCATAATGTAGTGACAACATTGGTGATGAGCGGTCAGTGTGGAAGTAAATTGATTGTAACATGACAGTAAAGTTACCACATTGTCTCATATCCTCTAACTAAAATACAAAGCATTTGCAACATTTCCAGAACGTTCCGTCTTAGTTGTGTAAAATCTACTTAGAATTTTTTAAAAATGAATATCTTGGTCCTAAGGAACTTCCTTGTTTTGTGATTGATAACGGACTGATTATTTTTTTTTTTTCAAATTTAAAATGTTTATCCCTTGCAGCTATGAGACATTCGCTACACGACGTCCCTTGCTTTTGATACATTTAAAAAATAAATAATTTAAAGAAATCCCAGAATGAAATTAATTAACTGATAGCATTAGTGTTATTGATAATGGCGGCCGATGGGTGAAAGGACGTAAACAAAAACATTATGGAATTTGTACTGTTTCATTAGAGATCTCATTTTAGTGTATGTTGTACGACATCTTATATGCAAACTGGAAAATTTTATGAAAAATGAAACAGACAGACATTGAAGTTCGACTTTGATTAATCATATTTGAACACGCACATACAATTACCCTCCCCCACCCACAAATATGTAAGTAGAATGAAATTGAGAGATGAATTCGTGATATTCGTAGTAGTTAAATAAATAGAAGTGGTTATCTTTTAATATAGATAGATAGATAGATAGATAGATAGATAGATATGAACAGAATTAGATAGATAGATAGATAGATAGAGAATGAACAGACTGAGATAGATAGATAGATAGATAGATAGATAGATAGATAGATAGATAGATAGATATGAACAGACTGAGATAGATAGATAGATAGATAGATAGATAGATAGATAGATAGATAGATAGATAGATAGATAATGAACAGACTGAGATAGATAGATAGATAGATAGATAGATAGATAGATAGATAGATAGATAGATAGATAATGAACAGACTAGATAGATAGATAGATAGATAGATAGATAGATAGATAATGAACAGACTGAGATAGATAGATAGATAGATAGATAGATAGATAGATAGATAGATAGATAATGAACAGACTGAGATGAGATAGATAGATAGATAGATAGATAGATAGATAGATAATGAACAGACTGAGATAGATAGATAGATAGATAGATAGATAGATAGATAGATAGATAGATAGATAGATAATGAACAGACTGAGATAGATAGATAGATAGATAGATAGATAGATAAGAACAGACTAGATAGATAGATAGATAGATAGATAGATAGATAGATAGATAGATAGATAGATAGATAGACAGACAGATAGATAGATAGATAGATAGATAGATAGATAGATATGAAGAGAATAATCGATAGGTAGATTGATTAAATAATATAACAAGTTAAGTGCGCGTGCGCACACACCCACACCCACACCCACACGCATGTGTGTATATATCAATATGTATAAAGAAAGAGTCGGAACCATCGATGCATTTGCTGTAGATATTCTTCTTTCCTATTGAGTCATTTCATATTCCGTTCTCCTTTCACTTCAGAACACCGACAATTTTTGTCTCTCAAAATTAGCCAAGTCTATGTCTGACACAACCAACTCCGACTCGGGTGAAATTATATTAAATGGTTAAACACCCCTACCAAGACCAGTACCTTCAAGCATTTGCAGATTGTCTCTTTACTTTGGCAAACAGAATTTGTTTTCGCTAAAATCAAGTTTACAAAGAATGACGTAAAAAGATCCCAGTTTCAAAACTATAAGAATCAGTTATGCCTTTTAACGCATGCGCAGAAAAAGTCTTTATGAGTTACCTTCTCTTGGTATACATAATTTTTTTCTTATATCTTTTAGTCCCATCTCTTATTCATTTTTGTCTACTATTTTTAAGTTTCCTTTGCTTTTTTTTTTAACAAGCTGGGCGTGGTTGCAGGTGTTACTGCTTAATCTTACTTTCTGACACATACTTCTTCGTGAACAAAATCTCAAATTAAAGAACTTTAATTTATTTTCTTTCCCGAAAAAGAACTGGCTTTTTATAATAAAACAATAAGATAGCTTCATCATGGTATCTTCGTCGCTTTTGTTGTCTCTATCTATCTATCTATCTATCTATCTATCTATCTATCTATCTGTGTGTGTCTCTACATATCTTTTGTTTTATTCCTTCTTTTTTGTTCCCTTCTTTCTTTCTTTCTTTCTTTCTTCTTTTCTTAATTCTTTCATTCATCACTATTTGCCTTCCTTCCTTCCTTTCTTTATTCCGTTCTTCCTTTCTTCGTTTTTATTTGCTTTTATCGCTTTTTTCTTCCTTTCTTTCTTTCTTTCTTTCTTTCTTATTTGCTCCTTTGTTTATTTATTTCTTTCCTTCTTTCTTTCCTTTTTATTTTCTTATTTTTTCTTTTCTTTAATCTTTTATTGTATACTTTCTTTCTCTCTCTCTCTCTCTTTCTCTCTCTCTCTCTCTCATTTCTAGTTACTGTCTTTTTCTTCTTTCCTTCTCTGTTTACTCCATTCTTTCATTCAGCATTTTTCTTTCTGACTTTTCATTCTTCAAAATTTCTTTCAGCAAATTATTTGCTTAAAGCCAATAATTTTCATCAAATTTTCTTTTCCTTTTTTTCATTCAATTTTTTTCTGATTCTGTTTTCGCTATTTTTTCTTTTTTTTCTCATTCTTTCTTTTTTTTTTTCTCATTACATTCGCATTTATTTTTCCGTCCTTAAAAACGGTCTTTTCTTTCTTTTTATTATTTTATTTATTTATTGCATCCCCAACAACCTTTCCTCTTTTAGCGAAATCAAGTGACGTCCTATATTTGACTTCCATTTTTAAAAAAATTATTTTTTTTTTTCATGAACGCTTTTTTCCAACCCATAAATATTCATACTGAACACAACAAATTTTATTTTTTTATTCATTCATTTATATACTTTTTTTCTTCCTTCCAATAAAAATCCCATTCTATATTCACTGCGAGTCTAACAATTTATTGATTTCCGGTCTAGCTTTAGTTCTTACTTTTTTTTTTTGGGCGTCAGATTTTTCCCCTGCAAACTTCTTATTTCTCACAAAGTTGTTTTGTAAGAAAATTTTTTTTTCCGCTTTTTCTTTTAATGATTTTTTTTTCTTTTCAATTCATATTGTTTTACAGAAGAGGAGAAGAAGAAACAAGACTTTGTGTAATTTTGACAAAAAAAAAATTCCCTAAAGTCGACTGCAATCCACGTCTGCAGCGTTAAAACTTGAAATACAACCATTTTGCACGCCGTTTCTAATGACTGAACATACACACGCTTCGTCCCCAAACTGCTCATGAATTTCGAGGGATAAAGCTTCATGTCAGATACTATTTAGAAGTTAAAACGTATTTGAAAATACAAATCCTATTCGTGACTTTGTGAAACTTAAAGTAATTGGAATGTTGGAATTAGTAATTTTCATACTGAAAAAATTCGACATTCATAGACCGAAGAGTGTAACAGTCGGTTGAAATTTATAAAATCTTTTCAATAAATTCTTCTTCTTCTTCTGTGTGCCCTGTCCCTTCAGGACGTAGGCGATCATGGTTCTCCACGCCTCCCTATCCCTTGTGGCTTTTAGTATGTTTGCTCCTGTTACACCTCGCAACCTCCGTTCCGTCATCCACCGGATCAGGACCTGCAAATATGTTATCTGCTGCCTTCCTCTGCCTCTCTTTCCTTCTATCTGGCTAGTCAGTATCAGGTTCTCCAAGCTCTCCGTCCTCATTGCGTGTCCCAGGAACTTCAGTTGTCTCTTCCTGATGCACAGTATTAATTTCTTTTTTGTTGTCATTCTTTCCAGCATCTCATCGTTGCTTGCAGGCTCAGTCCACGATATCCGCAGCATCCTTCTGTAGAACCACATTTCCGCTGCTTCAAGTAAATCCACTAAATTTTATAGCTCTTTCTAATACTGATTGGAGTTTCCTTCCTAATCTTTTGTTTAAGGTCATGTATAAAGAAATCATCATCGTCATCATCATTACTCCTTTGTCTGCTTCAATCGTTAGGGGGGGAGGTTTAAAGGCAGAAGAAACAAACAACCTTCTTCAGGATGATCTGATGGCTCTCAAGACTTCCAACATTGTCATATCCGTTTACTCTTTGATGTTGTCTGAATAGTTTTTCCGATGCCATCCCAGATTGCGTCCGCTTTCAACACTGCCTTAACTGGTGGTTTTGCAGAGGTTATGCCGTGTAACGTGACCAAACCACGCCATCTTCCTGCCCTAAATAGTGGCGAACAGATTCCTGTTGACCGACGAGACTTTTGACCTTGCTCCATCAGTCAGTTAAGTGCCGTACGTGATACACGCTTTGGGCGATCGTGTCTGGAAAGAGACATGACTGACTGGTTTGAAGATTATCCCGCAGTAGGTTGTCATTGTTTTCTGCGGTAGACTGGTTGCCAACCAAGGCTATAGAACCCAATCTGTTTTGTTATTTGACTCATAGCTAGAGGGAGAAGAGATGAATTATGTTATTAACTAATAATTAGTGGGGGTTCAGTTTATTACTTCATAATAATAGAAAACCGATCCCTCACTTTATGCCCAGTAGAAGCCTGAATCATGTCTCCAACTATTATCTTCAGTGAGTCAGTTAAGTGCCGTACGTGATACACGCTTTGGGCGATCGTGTCTGGAAAGAGACATGACTGACTGGGTAGAAGATTATCCCGCAGTAGGTTGCCATTGCTTTCTGCGGTAGGCTGGTTGCCAGCCAAGGCTATAGAACCCAATCTGTCCTATTATTTAACCCATAACTAGAGAGAAGGAACGAATTAATACCTTTCCCAAGGGTGTTTGTGCGTAAGTAAATGCGAGTAATTCAACTAAAATTCGAACACGGCTCCCCGATTTGTCGTTTCGAGTCGATATCCATTGAAACACAACGCATTTCATTAAGTTTTGTGCTTCAAGTAGAAGATGCAGAGTAACATGATCTGTTGGTGGTGGTTCTCAGGAGTTTTATAATTATCATGTCCGCCTATCTTTGATGTTGCCTGACCAGCATTGGCGTTGTCGTCCCTGCTTGCATTCACCTTCAACACTGCCTTGACTGATGGTCTTGCAGAGGTTGTTATGCCGTGTGACGTGTCCAAACCACGCCATCTCCTGGTGGCGAACAGAGATTCCTATTGGCCCACAAGACTTTATATAGTCATCCGCAGGCAGTCCTGTTTCGCTGTATCACAGTTCATCAGTATTGTTAGACATCCGATTAATTTAAGCCGGGATTTCACATCAGGCAAAAATTCTACCTCTAAGCTATCAGCACACTTTGAAGAAAGGTAGATTTTAGCGTGTTATATACACAATGTAAACAAACGCCAGTAGCCAAGAATGTTCACTTCATTGCTGAAGAACAATGCGTAAGTAGCAGTTAGTAGTGCATAGATAGATAGATAGATAGATAGATAGATAGATAGATAGATAGATAGATATTAACAGACTGATATAGATATATAGATGGGTTTCACGCTCTTGCGATCGTCAGAGTTTGAACGGAGTTACAAACTCACACATATCTATATGAATATGTCAGCTCTATCACTGATATTGAGCCCTTTCAAATAAGTACCACGCATATATAATATATAAATAATATTATATATATAAAAAAATTGCATATATATATTGATATTTATAATTATACACATACACTTTTCACACACACACACACACACATACACACATAAATACATATATATATATATATATATATATATAGTCGCCGACTGACGCCATTTCGGTCGGGTTTCAATCCCGGGTAAGAAAGCAATCGGAGTCTAACCGTACTGATGAGATGTTTGCGGATGACAATATATATATATAAATTTTTAGAGGGAGTAGAAAACCACATGCAGAGGAATGATAGCTGTAGTTTTGACACTTTCAGTTGCCATCCAGTGTTTATTTCTATGTCCATATTGTTTCTATCTATATAGGATGTATTTCCAATATTCATCACTCTTCCCCATACATATAAGAAAGTTTAAATAATATAATTATCTATCTTTATGTATGCATTAATTTCACAATGATACCCCTTTTTGTTTTAACCTTTTGCAGATTATAAATAATTAGGTTAGGAGTTTGCAATGGTTGCCTGCAACTGTAAAAATACAAAATAAAGCTAAGATAGATGTTAAGTTAAACCCCCTTCCCCCTTATTCTTCTTTTCTCCTTTTCTTTTTTTGTTCTTTCTTTTTTCTTTTTTTTCTTTCTTTTTTCTATTCTACTTGACTTCATCAGGATAAATTTGAAACATTCATTGTTGTATGAATTTGGTCTGATGAGCGGGGAGCCAGCAGCGAAATATATTATTACCAATGGATTTGTGAAAATATCGAACTTTTGTTTCCTGATCATATATATATATATATATATATATATATATAAATTAGAATCCTTGAAATTTAGTAAGGTAAATTTTGATAGAGTCAAACTCCAAAGAGAATTCAATGTTAAAATTTATTGTTAAATTTACCACAGTATTATAATCAGGAAACAAAAGTTAGATATATTTACAAATCCATTGGTAATGATATATTTTGCGGCTAGCTCCACCACTCATCAGACCAAATTCATACAACAATGAATGTCTTTTGTACATCTAGGTCAAAGACGCTGCGCGGAGCTAAGATAGATGTTAAGTTTAACTCCCTTTTCCTTTATTCTTCTCTTCTCCTTTCCTTTAAATATTTCTTTTTTCTTTTTTTTTCTTTTTTCTTTTTTCTTTCTTTTTTCTATTCTACTTGACTTCGTCAGGATAAATTTAAAACATTCATTGTTGTATGAATTTGGTCTGATGAGCGGGGAGCCAGCAGCGAAATATATTATTACCAATCGATTTGTAAAAATATCTAACTTTTTGTTTCCTGATTATATATATATATATATATATATATATATATATATATATATATATATATATATATATATATTCTAAACATATGCTATTAAATATAAGAGACAATGAATGTCTATTATGTTTAATCATGAGCCGTTCTAAACGTCGTATTTTTGCTTTAATTTCAGTTGAAAATAAAGACAAAAATTCTCCAACATTTGGATAATTATTTATTAGTTTTCTTCTCAGCTTTCGGCTCACATGAGCCATCTTCAGAGAGGTAGTTTAAACTGGAATATTATAAAATCCACCATCACCGACGATTTTATTTTGTGTTGACATAAAACTCCGCTTGGCAACGGCAATAGTTACCAAAAATAATAAACGCAGTTCTTAAGTTTGCGATGCGGTTTTATGACGTCACACCGCGGGATAGCGCGAAATGACAACAAAACCATCTAGTCAAATGCAATGTAATATGTTATTTCCGGATTTAAAGTTGATTTTATTGAGTGTTGGTTGTTTTGATTTGATGTACATGGCCTCCAATATCTGCAGGTTCCTCTTAATGTGTGTATGAGTAAGGATCACCGTATTGTTGACCAAAAACTGTCTGATATTAGCTACATGTTTATGTTTTTCAGAGAAATGTTGTTTAATAGTACTCTGATCAGAAAGATGACATGTAAGTCTACAGGAGAGCGTGGTTGTAGTAAAACCAATAAATGTACTAGGTTTTTGATTAGTATCAGAGATGCAATCTCTGAATGGGCATGTAAATAAATATACACACACACACACACACACACACACACACACACACACACACATATATATATATATATATTATTTTTATTTTTCCTTAAACCGAAATGGAAAAAGCAGGAAGGTAAATTCCAAGAGCCTGATCCTAGTTAATATTAATAAAATAGAGATTTCATGTGGAAATGTTCATTCAGCATTTTTGAATTTTGAAAAATTACTTTAAATTATATATATATATATATATATATATATATATATATATATATATATATTCCATTTTTAAACGAGTTATTTCGCTACCCAGGTTTCTACCATGAGTGGTGTCTTCAGCCGATTTTTAATAACTGATTTTACCTTTTACCGTTTTTCTTTTTAAGAACTCTCTTGTAACGGTGTTTTATTTGAACGTTCACTTGGCAGGGAATTTATGAACGCGCATTATTTAAATTCAAACGAATTATGACGTTTTCATCCATTCATCCGTTTTTCGAAAACGGTAAAAGGTAAAATCAGTTATTAAAAATCGCCTGAAGACACCACTCATGGTAGAAACCTGGGTAGCGAAATAACTCGTTTAAAAAAGTTCTACAATATAATTGTATAGAACACTTTTTAATACAAATGTGTACTGGTCTAACCCTATTAGGACCAAAAACTAAGTATTAAACAATCAATCAATATATATATATAGTGTCATCAGCAGACAGTCCTGTTTCGCTGTATCACAGCTCATCAGTATGGTTAGACATTTGATTGTTTCCAGCCGGGATTGAAACCGATTTGACATCAGATTCTACCTTTAAGCTATCAGCACACAGTGGAGGAAGGCAGGTTTTAGCGTGTTATATACACAATGTAAACAAACGCCAGTAGCTAAGAATGTTCAATTCATTGCTGAAGAACAATGTGTAAATAGCGGTGAGTAGCTACTGTTTTTAAAGTCTACCATTTCCCAAGATTGCCAGTAAATTTAATGAAGAGACAGATAATGTCTCAAGGAAAACGGTTGCTTGCAGGTTAAAAAATGCAGGATTGAATGCCCGTATTCCAGCTTCGAAGCATCTCATTTCAAAGCGAAACCAAAGGGCACACCTGGAGTATGCGAGGGAACATGTTTGGTCTGACGCACAATGGGATACAGTTCATTTTAGTGGCAAGTCTAAGTTTACTATATTTGGTTCTGAGGGCAAAACTTACGTACGCCGTAGAACAGGTGAAAGGCTGTCTTCTCAATGTGTCAAGAAAACCGTTAAGTTTGGTGGCGGCAGTACGATGGTGTGGGAAATGATTTAATCTCCAGGAGTTGGCCCTATCATGGCAATAACAATGCTGAGATTTACAAAAGGCTCCTTCTGCAGCATGTGGTACTAAGATTACACCATAATCTTTATGAATCTCCTATTTTCATGCAGGACAATGCACCTTGCCACAAGGCTCAGACGGTTATGGTTTTATTTGAAGAAGAAGGAATCACCCTAATGAAGTGGCCAGCCCAGAGCCCCGACCTGAATCCAGTAGAAAATGTTTGGAAGATAATTGGAGAAAGAGCTCAGAAAAGAAACCCGAAAAGCCAGGATCACCTACGGGAGTTATTGAAAAACGAATGTAAGGAAATTAATGCTGATTTTTGCAAGAAATTAATTCGATGCAGAGAAGTCATAGAAAATAAGGGGATGTTTACCTAATATAAAATTTTGTTGATATTTTGTTCACAATCAAGTATTAAAAAGATCGTTCCTTAATTTTTCTCCAGTAGCTTATTTCCTTTGTTCCATTTAATCTTTATTTAAAAAAAACTATTATGTAATTTTTTGTAATTTTGTATAATATTTATGCACCACATCCTAATCTTTATTGCTAACCATGCATTACTTTTCTAAGTAATACACATATTTGTGTCTTCGTTGTTTCCGTTCCTTATATTATGGCCGCTACTATATATATATATATATATATATATATATATATATATATATATAATAAACTGACGTCAACTGGAAGAAAAAGTCAATAGAAAATTCATAAAATTTTCTTTTTTTCATCAAATTTCCATAAAATATTCAACGAAACATGCTTAAAAGAAATAATATACATTATATATATATATATATATATATATATATATATATAACGTAGAATACGTGATATATAAGTCAGGTAAATTCCGACAGGGACGAACTCAAAAGAACTCAATGTTAAATTTATTTATTTAATTTAACAGAGTATTATAATATAGAAAATATTTGAGATATTCTACAATTTCATGAGTAATACGTATATCGCAGCAGGAAGAAAAAGCTGCTCATCAAACCCAAAAGATACAGCAGTTAATAATATTCAAAACAATCCCCCCCCCCAAAAAAAAAATATATATATATATTAATGCACAGGAAATGGTGTCGATCCAAATCCATTCCAGTGAGGAACGTACATTGACAGAAACATGGTAGCAGCTGAAGTCTCAGTTTACTCGATTTTGTAATATCGTTTGATTGCAGAGGTGACGACACGTTCAAAAGAGATCTCGCACAAATCCCGCACCGGCTTACATCAAACGAACGAAGCAGTTAAATTTGGATTTTGCCATATCTGAAAATCAAATGGCAAAGAAGCAAAGAAGCAAAGGCAAAGAAGCAAAGAAGTAAAGGCAAACAAGTCAATGCATATACATTATCGCAATTACAATTACGGCAAAGAGAGGTCAGATAATTTGCTACAAGAGCAGTATTTTGTTGTTTCTTATTTCAATCGCTAATATGCGTTGGAATTAGACTTGAATCAATGTTAAATTAATGGACAATCAGACTGTTGCTATTAATAAACCTTCGCGCACGTATCTATATGAAAGGGCGCCGAAAATTTATCACAGCGACTAACAATAATTACGGAAAACTATAACATGTGCATTCGGCGTTCTTGACAAAATACAACGGATACCGACTTGGCAGCCCGGCTGCAGTCACTCTCTCACCGTCGTGATGTGGCTTCCCTGTGCCTCTTCAAAAATCCGGTGTGGGCGATAAAGCGAACCTCGCTGCCGAGCTTGAGAAGGATCTCTAATCCGTGGTGGACTGGGGTAAGAAATGGCTCGTAAATTTCAATGTTTCCAAAACGAAGCTGCTATCAATTAACCACCATAGACAATCGCTCCTACCTCCCATTAGCATGGTACAGGCTAGCCTCCCTGAGGGTAAAACACTACACCTCCTTGGCCTCACACTCTCAGTGGACTTCAATTAGAATGACTATGTCGAATCTATTGCTAAATCCGCTGTTATAAAAGTTGGTTCTCTGTGCAGGACCAGGACGTTTTTTTTCCGTCTGAGTCCATCCTGCACATATATAAATCTACCATCCGCCCGTGTATTGAATACTGCTGCCACATCTGGTCGGGTGCCCCTGCTATTCTCCTCGGGGTTCTTGACAAAATACAACGGAGAATCTGTAATGTGATCGATACCGATTTGGCAGATCGGCTGCAGTCACTCTCTCACCGTCGTAATGTGGCTTCCGTGTGCCTCTTCTATAAATACTTTCACGGCTTCTGCTCCGATGAACTTAGATTACTAGTGCCCCCCTAGGTATGAATTTACACGAGATACTAGATTAGCAACTAGGTCCCACTCTTTTACAGTGAAACAGATAAGATGTAACCGCAATTTCTACGCTAACAGCTTCTTTTCTCGCACTTCCTGCCTGTGGAATTCCTTTCCATATACTTGCTTCCCCGACAGCTACAATCTCCAGGAATTTAAATGTAAGATCAATAGACACCTTTCATCACACTAACTCTTACCCATTCTCTCAAACACTCTTCCCATCTGCTCAACCTCCATCCTCGGTATCCTCATCCGTCTCCTTCCGACATTTCCTATAACTAACCATTCTTTCTCATCACTTTCCCCTATATAACCCTCTGCGCAATAGTAGCAGTAGAATGCCTTGCTTGGGGTGAAACGATTAAAAACAAAACACGGAAAAAAAAAAACCAAAAACATATACCGGTATATCTAAACTTATTTATAAATGGAACTCTGTCTGTGTGTGTGTGTGTGTGTGTGTGTGTGTGTGTGTGTGTGTGTGTGTGTGTGTGTGTGTGTCCGTTACCTATAGACTCCAAAACAGCTGAACCGATTTTCTTGAAATTTTACACAGTTGTACTATAAGCGTCTGCGAGTGTTCTTAGCTAGGTTTTGTGTCTATAAATATCGAAAATCGATAATCGAAAAAAATTGCGTTATAGAAGGAGTGGTCCGATTTTAATCAAATTTGATACACTCGTAGACAAAGACATAAGAAACGATATTCAGAAGTTTCAAGGTTGCAGTTCTTACAATAGTGCAGAAAATCGATAATATATATATATATATATGTATATAAAAGGCAAGATGTGTGTGTGTGTGTGTGTGTGTGTGTGTGTGTGTGTGTGTGTGTGTGTGTGTGTGTGTGTTTATCTGTCTGTATGCCCTTTATACAAATCCACAATTTTTATCCGATTCTCACCAAACTTCACACAAATATTCTTTAGGCTGAGTCTGAGCTCCAGGACCATGGATTAGTTTTAAAGCTTTCATTACACCCGAGCAACGCCGGGCTATACTGCTAGTAAATTATAAAAATGCATCAAAACCCGTAAAAAAATCCATGCTAGAATTAGATTACTGCACAATAAACATAAAAATGCGAGTTGTACATAATGTAAAGAATAAAGGCTTCGGTGATCCTCTTGGCCCGACGGGAAAACGAAGAGGATGCTGGGTAAACGCACATACACATAGAGGTCTCTCCTAGCCAGTGGGATGCCAGGAAGATGCTGGGCGATAGCCAATGGCAGAGCAGCCACTTTTAAACTAAGATACAGGATGCTACAAGTAGGTTTACGTTCAGTGGACACTGGGAAATGCGAGTAGCAGCGCGTATTTTGAAATTTTCGCCTTTCGTATCCTGAAATTTCTTTCGTAACAAGAGGTAATATTTTTCCGTATTTTTTTTTTCGTAACCTGAAAATTTTATTTGTATAGCCTTTCGGAAGTAGAGGTACCACTGTACATCGCTGATGTAATTTTCAAATCACCAACACTTCTTGGTTTTCGTCTACAAAATGTGTCATTAAATGTTGTGGATCTTCGTTACCAATTTCTTGTGGAGTTGTGGCGTAACGTCGCTGCAAAATTGTAGTGACCGGTTTGTGCCAGAGGCACGGAACAAGAACGTATGTCCAAAACAGTATATTAATATCACAAGAAACAAGATATCCAAGAGAAATGTTAATAAATAGTAATATAGAAATAAGTAAGTCCGGAAGTACTATTACGCCGCCTGACTAGTAGCTGTCGTTAACTGGTCGCGTTAACTGCTGTATTTGACTGCTCATAACTGCCCTCTAACTGCAGTATTTAGTCGCCTTCCCACTTAAGGTAAAATGTGGCACAAAGCCTTTTTTAATGTGGGTTACCCGGGCCATTTTGTGGTACAGTGGATATCGGCTTGGAACGAGAAACCGGGGAGCCGAGTTCGAATTCCAGTTGAATCCATTGTATTCACTTACGCGCAAATACCCTTGGGAAAGGTATTAATCCATCTCTTCCTTCCAGTTATGGGTTAAATAACAGGACAGATTGGGTTCTATAGCCTTGGTCGGCAACCAGTCTACCGCAGAAAGCAATGGCAACCTACTGCGGGATAATCTTCTGCCCAGTACATGTCTCTTTCGAGACATTATCGCCCAAGCGTGTATCACGTATGGCACTTAACTGACTGAACCTATCCACTGGGGCGGATAGGTAATATTTGACCAGTACCTGGGCGTACGCGCTCGGGTTCCCCACGTTAAAAAACACCTTGTGTCACATCTCTCTCAAGTGGGGGAGAAGAGTAAATAATACTTCGCCGTTGCGTCTCGGTCTTTTGGTTGGGGACCGAAATGACCAAAATAAGACCAGTTCAGACCAGTTATGAACCTATACACTGCGGTGGATAGGTAATATTTGACCGGTAATATAGCCCGGCAAAAAATTCCTGTCTAATGTTCCCCAGTTGATCCTCTACTCTTCGGCGGAGCCTCGACTGAGTTATTGCTTTCCGTCCGAAGATAGAGAGTTCGACAGTGTGTAAGGCAGTCAACTGCTCTATAACTGCAGTATTCAGTCGCCTTCCCACTAAGGCAAAATGTGGTACAAGGCTTTTTAATGTGATTTCCCCTGGCCATATAAGCCCGGCCAAAAATTCCTGCCTAATGTTCCCCAGACGAGATTCTACCCTTCGGCGGAGACTCGAGTAGGTTATTACTCTCCACCCGAAATAAGAAACGCGACAAATGACCGACCGGTTTCAATCCCGGTTTTCGTCAGGGTCAACAGGGACTTTTTTAATTCTTCAATATTTAAAATATTAAAAGATGAATCATGACGAACTGGGGGAAGAGGAGCCAGCCACTAAATGTTAATTACGTGGAGTCTAATATCCTCAGGGATCCAAAGACATTTTCCTCTGACTCAGTTTGGGCTTACACTCATTTTAACCTGAGGAAGCCAACGAGAGCTTACGCTCACTCACCGGGCGAAACGTGACGTTAATAAAATATTTCACTTCGTCTCATCATATTCAGATATCAATACATATACTAACCATTAATAGTAAATTTAACATGTGACTATTTTAAACATTAGACCAATTTGAAAATATTAACTACAAATGGAGGTACAACTTGACAGACCTATTCCGAGGTTGTCTCACCGTTTGATCTATTCTATTCTGTCTCGCCGTTTCTCAAATGACATTATCCCTTACAAAAAAGGTAAGGGAGTCATTCACTAAAATTCTGATCTTGAGAGGTAAGTTGAGCAAAGAATAAAAGTTTTGATGGATTTATTTCTCATGAATTTCTATAAATGCTTTCAGTATTTGCTATGTTACTAGATAAGAACTCATTTAATATAACCTAGCCATAATATTCCAGGTTCCATAAAGAGCTAGTATTCAAATAATTTCTCATGCATTCCTATAGTAAAATCATTTCCAATGAATTTCTATAGATGCTTTTAGTATTTGCTATATCACTAGATATGGAATCATTAGAGGGAATGAAAGTTTGGATGGATTTGTTTCATAAATCCTAGCCATAATATTCCAGGTTCCATAAAGAGCTAGTATTCAAATAATTTCTAATGCATTCCTATAGTAAAATCATTTCCAATGAATTTCTATAGATGCGTTTAGTATTTGCTATATCACTAGATATGGAATCATTAGAGGGAATGAAAGTTTGGATGGATTTGTTTCATAAATCCTAGCCATAATATTTCAGGTTCCATAAAGAGCTAGTATTCAAATAAATTCTAATGCATTCCTATAGTAAAATCATTTCCAATGAATTTTTTAATATTTGCTATCTCACTAGATATGGAATCATTAGAGAGTATGAAAGTTTGGATGGGTTTGTTTCAAAATTTTTAACCATAGTATTCGAGGATGCATAAATAGTTACTATTTCTACTAGTACTATTACTGCTATTACTTCTACTACTACTACTACTACTACTACTACTACTACTAATAATAATAATAATAATAACTTGAATAATAACTTGTCTATTAATTGATATGGTTTGTCCAGCAGATTGTAACATAACAACCAAGGAATTTGAGAAACTGTCAAAATATAAAGACATGGAAATTTAAATATAAAAAATGTGGAAATTGAAAACAAGAGTCGTGCCAGTGATAGTAGGTGCACTTGGAATGATAAAAAATGGAACAAAACAACACATTGAAAGAATCCCGGGAAACCCCAGCTTAAGAGATATACAAAAATTGTCTTATTAAGTACAGCCCACACACTAAGAAGAACTTTGTCTATGTAACGCTAGGGTTGATAGGGAAGATAGAAAAAACATGAAATGGAGCCATAACAACGCGCCACGATCTACCTTAGGTCTTCTCGCAGACTTGGTTGGTAGTGAGACCAAAGCAGAAATCGAAATATGATGAAAAATGACATAATAATACTACTAATAATAATGGCAAGAATGGAATTTTCAGCTTAAAGTTGTCCATTTCGTCAAGGTTAATCATTATAAAGTAACAAAAATGGAAAAAGTTATAGGAAGAAACTTCAATAAAAATAATAATTACAATTCAACCACCCCCCTTCCTCTTTCGATTCCCGCTTCTCGTCGGATTTCCCAGTGTGGCTTTTGACCTTCCATTGTTCAATTTAAAATGCTTTTACTGAAAAACCACCAACAAAGTCACCCGCGTTTACCAACAAAATAAAAGAAAGAAAAAAAAAATGCCCCAACCGCCAACCTCCATACTTTTGCCGAAAATCTTCTGCTGCCACACGACGGGTTTCTGTTTTATTTATATAAAACGACCCGCATCCGTCAGTTGTTCGGGTTTCCCGCGTAACCGACCAGCGGCTGAGGAGTCTACCAGCATCACGACACGATTCTTCTTTCCAAAGCTCCTCCTTTACCAGTAAACTTTATTATTATTATTATTATTATTATTATTATTATTATTATTATTATTATTATTATTTGGTCCTTTGAGATCATTCTCTCCTCTGTCGTAAAATACACCTTGCGACGCGGGAAGCAAAGAGATATGCGTTAGAGGCTATATTGTGATCTGTGGGTAGCCTTTCTCAAAGATGTCGGCTAGCGTGCCAGTACTTTAGACTTGCAGAGAAATACTGCTTTTTTGTTCTTCATGCGTCTGTCTTTATTCTTATGAGCAATTTCACCAACCCCTCACATCGTCCATTTTCTTCTTCTTCTTCTTCTTCTTCTTCTTCTTTCTTTCTTTCTTTCTTTCTTTCCCACCATTTCTCTACTTCTGTTTATTTCTTTTCTCTTCCAACTTCTTGATTTTCATCGTTTCTACTTATTTTGGTATCTTTCCCTCCCACCTTCTTTATATATCGCCGCTTATACATCACTCTCTCTTTTTTCTTACACTCTTCAATTCATACTTCCTACCCCCTCAATCTATTGATCTGTCTTTCTTTCTTTCTTTCTTTCTTTCTTTCTTTTACTCCAGTATCACTCTTTCTCTTTTCTTACCCACATCTCCTTAAAAAAAGCTATTACTCGGCGGCACCCATCTTCTCTCCAAGCATCATGGAGATGAGAAACTTGCTTCCGTTGGTACCTGTACCCGGACAGAATTTGGATGAATGATGCATAAAATCAAGCAGGTACAAAAATTCTAACAGCAGACGGTAAGTGCGACACAGAGATCCGAAGGCGAATTGCCATGGCGAAGGAAGCATTCCAGAAGTTGAGTAAAGTATTAAGAAACAGGAAACTTTCACTAGAAACAAAGAACAGAGTACTGGATTGCTATGTGATGTCAGTTCTTCAATATGGCAGTGAATGTTGGACAATATCATCAAAGATGAAGGAAAACCAAAAACAGAGTACTGGATTGCTATGTGATGTCAGTTCTTCAATATGGCAGTGAATGCTGGACAATATCATCAAAGATGAAGGAAAACCAAGAACAGAGTACTGGATTGCTATGTGATGTCAGTTCTTCAATATGGCAGTGAATGCTTGGACAATATCATCAAAGATGAAGGAAAACCAAGAACAGAGTACTGGATTGCTATGTGATGTCAGTTCTTCAATATGGCAGTGAATGCTGGACAATATCATCAAAGATGAAGGAAAACCAAAAACAGAGTACTGGATTGCTATGTGATGTCAGTTCTTCAATATGGCAGTGAATGCTGGACAATATCATCAAAGATGAAGGAAAACCAAAAACAGAGTACTGGATTGCTATGTGATGTCAGTTCTTCAATATGGCAGTGAATGCTGGACAATATCATCAAAGATGAAGGAAAACCAAAAACAGAGTACTGGATTGCTATGTGATGTCAGTTCTTCAATATGGCAGTGAATGCTGGACAATATCATCAAAGATGAAGGAAAAAACTTGAAGCAACTGAAATGTGGTTCTACAAATATCATGGACCGAGCATGTGAGCAATGATGAGGTTTTGGAAAGGATGGAAACGAAAAGGAAATTAATACTGAGCATCAGGAAGAGACGGCTGAAGTTCTTGGGACATGCAGTGAGGAAGGAGGGATTGGAGAACCTGATATAAACAGGCCAGATAAAGGGAGACAAAGGAAAGCAGCGGATAACATATTTTAAGGACCTGATCAATGTTATTTTTACTATGTTTTAAGCAAAACGTAAGCATTACATTTGCAAAATCCACTTAATTAATCTTTAAATTTACAGATTTATTTGAAACACATCTCTGACAAATATTGAATGTTTAAGAGATTTTAAAATTTGATGTTCATTTTTCTCATAAAAAATGATGGCTTATTGAGTTGATGAGCAAATGTTTTAAAAATGTCTGGAAAATTTATTTACATACGGATAATTCTTTTTTTTATTTTCATAGCTAAAGTAAAACCTATATTTAACTTAAAATATAAATTTAAATTATCCAATATTGTTCAAAGTCGTTGGTAACTAGTGTTGTCGATTCCGGTTGAAGAACCACACAAAATAATGAACAACAAAATAGATATTGAGAAAAATAAGTGATATTAAACGTAAAGCTACAACTGGAACACAAGTCAGTAATCCAGGAATACGATTAGTAAGGAACATATATATATATACAAGTCTTTAAAGTGGCCGTGCTGGAAATAGTATATCCGTGTAATACTATTCTGGCTGAGTGGAGCTCAGAGCTACTATGACTACTGACGCGGTATTCTCTGTGTAATTTCGGTATCTCTCGGTAACTTACGAAACATTACGGTACTCGTACTTTAACTCCAACGGATCCCACTGTGGCAGGAGTATATGTATATTTATCATGGAAAAAGCGGAGATTCCACAACGCCTAGTTTGTAGATGCAGACATAGGAATCAACATTGCATGGTTATTGTGAATTTCACACTTCAGTGTGATCTTCAGACGAAATTTATATATGTATGTTTAGATGTGTAGAGGAGAGTTTTGTACTTATTTTAGCTAAACTTATTTATAAATGAAACTTTGTCTGGGTGTGCGTGTGTCTGTGTGTGTGTGTGTGTGTGTATCCGTTACCTATAGACTCCGAAACGGCTGAACAGATTTCCTTGAAAATTTACATAGTTGTAGTATAAGCATCTGCGAGTGATCTTAGCTAGGTTTTGTGTCGAGGTAACCCCGATAAATATCGAAAATCGATAATCGAAAAAATTGGGTTATAGAAGGAGTGGTCCGATTTTAATCAAATTTGATACACTTCATAGAGAAAGACATAAGAAACGATATTCAGAAGTTTCAAGGTTGCGGTTCTTACAATAGTGCAGAAAATCGATTATATATATATATATATATATATATATATATATATATAAGGCAAGATGTTTGTGTGTGTGTGTGTGTGTGTGTTTTTCTGCCTGTATGTCTGTATTTTTTCAG
Source organism: Ascarosepion bandense (assembly GCA_037127315.1). Lineage (NCBI taxonomy): Eukaryota > Metazoa > Mollusca > Cephalopoda > Sepiida > Sepiidae > Ascarosepion > Ascarosepion bandense. The sequence goes on from JBBBDQ010001803.1 coordinate 446,338, forward strand.
CCCTTTTATTTTAGTTTTTGCTTCGAGTTTGGCTCTAAGTAGGTATAATTGTAGTTCTTAGTCTCAGCCATTTTTTTTTAAATAAGCGTTTCACCCCGAGCAAGTCATGTCACTGCCACTACTGCGCAGGGGGCTACATAGAGTGGAGAAAGGATGATTAAATATAGGAAATGTCAGAGGGTCGGTGATAGGCGGGTAGGGATACCGAGAATGAGGGTTGGGTAGATGAGTGTTCTGAGAATAATTGGGAGTTAGGGTGATAGGAGGTGTCTATTGACCCTATATTGAAACACCTGGAGATTGTAGCTGTCGGGAAAGCAGACTTGTGGAAGGGAATTCCACAGGCGGGAAGAGCGAGAAAAGAAGCTGTTGGAGTAGAATTTACGGTTACATCTTATCTGTTTAACTGTAAAAGGGTGGGACCTAGTTGTCAATCTAGTATCTCGTGTAAATTTGTGCTTAGGCGGCACCAGTGATCTAAGTTCATCGGAGCAGAAGCCATGAAAGTACTTGTAAAAGAGGCACAGGGAAGCCACATCACGCCGGTGAGAGAGTGGTTGCAGCCGGTCTGCCAAGTCAGTATCAACCACGTTACAGATCCTCCTTTGTATTTTGTCAAGAAGCCCAAGGAGAGCAGCAGGGGCACCCCACCAGATATGGCAGCAATATTCAATACACGGGCGGATGGTAGATTTGTATATGTGCAGAATAGATTCAGGTGGGAAAAACTTCCGGGCCCTGCACAGTGAGCCGACTTTCATAGCAGCAGATTTGGCAATGGATTCGATATAGTCACTCCATTTGAGGTCCGCCGAAAGTGCAGAGGACTTATTTAGCCTTCAAAATTCAGTTTAAGACGAAAAAAAAACTTATTTGATATCGATAGCAGGAAATCTAGACTTATTCATTTTTCTTTCAGTCTACGGTTTCACTTTAACTGGAAACAACTATTGCTTGTTAGTCTTTCATGCCAAGGTCCAAAGAGTCTGAGCTCCATGACTATGGATTAGTTTTAAAACTTTCATTACACCCGAGCAACGCTGGGCTATACTGCTAGTATATATATATATATATATTAGGTGCGATTGGTAAATTGTCGCAGTTATTTTATTATTATTATTATTATTATTATTATTATTATTATTATTATTTCAAATATTCTT
>JBBBDQ010001803.1:452500-525000 GCA_037127315.1 Ascarosepion bandense
GCACCCTTTGTTTGGTGACGAACTTTTCGATATACCTTATTTTCCTATGCATAATATGCTTATATACATAATATGCATCCCTAAAATTGTACTGAAAGTCTGTGAAAAATTGTATTTACGTATAATACGCACCCTTTGTTTGGTGATGAGCTTTTCGATATACCTTATTTTCCTATGCATAATATGCTTATATACATAATACGCATCCCTAAAATTGTGCTGAAAGTCTGGGAAAATGCTTCTACTTACGTATAATACGCACCCTTTGTTTAGTAAAAAAATTTCCGATCATTACGAATCGAAAAGGAAACGGAAATACCTACATTGTGCCTACTGCGCAGACTCATTAATCTGTTTTTGTTCGGTAAAACATGCAATTTACCGGATTTTCACAAGAAATGGTTTTAAACATAGAATAATATTATTCTAATTTAGATTTTTGATAATTCTTATTTTATTCTACATTTTTGAGTATTATTAGGGACAAATGATTGTATTTGACATCCTTATGGGGTCGCAATCGTCGAGTGTTAGCATCAAATTGTCGCATATTTGTGGAGAGCAGTCATTCCGCAACTGAAATCAATTGTTTTTAGAAAAAGAAAATGCGTATTATAAATAGGGAATTATGGTATACATTCTATTATAGTCCTACTTTTCTTTTCTAGTATCCTTTTTTTCTCTTTTAAGATTTTATTCACTCGTTTCTCTGCATTAAACTCTTTTTTTTTTTTTTTTTTTTTATAAGCGTTTCACCCCGAGCAAGGCATGTCACTGCCACTACTGTGCAGGGGGCTACGTAGAGTGGAGAAAGGCTGGTTAAATATAGGAAATAACAGAGGGTGGGTGATAGGCGGGTGAGGATACTGAGAATGAGGGTTGGGTAGATGAGAGTGTTGTGAGAATAGTTGGGAGTTAGTGTGATAGCAGGTGTCTATTGACCCTACATTTAAACACCTGGAGATTGTAACTGTCGGGAAAGCAGACTTGTGGAAGGGAGTTCCACAGGCGGGAAGCGCGAGAAAAGAAGCTGTTGGAGTAGAATTTACGGTTACATCTTATTTGTTTAACTGTAAAAGGGTGGGACCTAGTTGCTAATCTAGTATCTCGTGTAAATTCGTGCTTGGGCGGCACCAGTGGTCTAAGCTCATCGGAGCAGAAGCCATGAAAGTACTTGTAGAAGAGGCACAGGGAAGCTACATCACGCCGGTGTGAGAGCGGCTGCAGCCGGTCTGCCAAGTCAGTATCAACCACGTTACAGATCCTCCTTTGTATTTTGTCAAGAAGCCCAAGGAGAGCAGCAGGGGCACCCGACCAGATATGGCAGCAATATTCAATACACGGGCGGATGGTAGATTTGTATATGTGCAGAATAGTTTCAGGTGGGAAAAATTTCCGGGCCCTGCACAGAGAGCCGACTTTCATAGCAGCAGATTTGGCAATGGATTCAATATAGTCATTCCATTTGAGGTCCGCCGAGAGTGTAAGGCCAAGGAGGCGTAGTATTTTACTCTCTGGGAGGCTAGGTTTTAATAAAAATATCGAGTCTTCAGCTGACTTCTTAAGCCGCCATTTGTACCTTTTGCTCATGAGTGCCTTTTATTTATTTAATCCGATAGTTTGAGAGAGAAAAGAGCGTTTTATATATCGAAAATACAATAATTATGTATATATAATTTTTTTATCAAAGTTATTTAACATGATCTGATGAAGAGATAAAGTTTCAAATCTGGAAATATAAAAATTTCCATGTCGCAATGTAAATTAAAATAATTTCAAATTATAAATGAATTATATTATGCTCTACGATCTAGGTTGTACCTTTTACTCATGAGTACCTTTATATATATATATATATATATATATATATATATATATATATATATATATAAAGGAAAGTATATTAAAAAGTTTTGAGTTTAAAAATGTGCTTTTTTGACAGTATTTGTTTATTTCTACTATTATATTTTATATTTCAGACCGCCCTCGGTTCTTCATCAGAAACAAATGATTTTAAAATTTGAATTAGCAACGTATTTCGCGAGATTTCGCGAGAGCGTCAGCGAAGAGTCTGTTTACATCACGTGACGCGTTTATATACGTATATATATATATATATATATATATATATATATATATACTAACGGCCATAATTATTAGACCACCCGAAATTTTTTTTAAAGAAATGATGTAATTCAAACTATTTTTAACTGGATAATTCTAAATGAAAATAGAATGGTTCTTTTGTTATTATTATTTTGCAAAATTTTACAAGGCAAGGAAGCAAAGATGAACTCGTCCGAATCACCTTAAATTTTCTTCATTCTTCCATTGATGCAACTGCAATATAGTTAATTATTAAATATTTATAAATTCATTTGATGCACATGTTATTGTGCAGTATTAACAAAAGAACCATTCTATTTTCATTTTACAATTATTCACTTTTTTAATACACTGGGGTTGCCTTATAATTATGACCGGAAGTCTATATATATATATATATATATATAATAACTAAATAGACTCTGTAAGTATGTAGGCCGTAAATTTATACTAAAATAAACCTTCAAAAAAACCACTAACAAACAGAACCTAATTCCGTTACAATCCGGTGCATTAAGGCGTCGGATAAATGGGGAGAAAAAAAGAAATCCGCGGAACAAGAACAAAACATTCAATACTCCGCAGCAAAGAAAAAAACCCCAAACGGAACCAACCACAAGAAAAAGTGCTCGATACAAAGTACAAAAGAAGATATACAAAAGTAGAGCAAAGACACACAAAAATCTAAAGTGAGCCAAAACCTACCGCGGTTTCACACTACGGATCGTCAGGGCAAAGGCTCGTCAGACGATCCGTAGTGTGAAACCGCGGTAGGTTTTGGCTCACTTTAGATTTTTGTGTATATATATATATATATATATATATTATGCACTCATTTTTCTCGCTATTCGTTACGTGATCTGATGTGCAATAGCTGAACGAACTTATTGAGAGTTACTTTGCGCCATCCAGGAGTTATGGCGCCAGGAACAAAGATGTACAAATTGTGATAAGGGTCGCGTTATCAGAGCAATGCTGCGTAACTTTAATCAGTGCATGATTTGTTTGAAGACAAAAACGGACAATCAGATTCACAAAGAGACAATCAGATGAAAAATTAAAAGTTGGAATTCAGGTTCCAAAAGGGAATGAAGACACCGGCACAGAATGTCCACCGCCTTCATACCTACACGTGTCTGCATTTTTTACCAAAAACTTTGAGATTCCATTACTGGTTCAAAGAAAATTATATTAACCGATATTTTCCTGGCGTCAGTTTAAACTGACGTCTTCTATATCAGTCAGTCAGTTACTTAATTGTCATAAGTGATATACTTACCTGATGTAAATCAGGTAGGGATCCGAATCAGCTCTTAGTTGCGTCTCTGTCCTCGAAGACAGAGTGCGACTCAGTTGTAGCTCCGTCCGCGAGGGCAGAGGTGCATCTGAGAAAAATTACACTGAGTAGATGCCCGGTCCCGGGGAACAGTGTCCCGCGGCCGTGCCACCCTATTGCACCAGAAGGGTGGACTAGGTGCTCGTCACCGGAGCCAGAGCAACCGGCGGTTGCGGGTACAGAGAAATTTTTGTTCCTTCGCCCCTCCGTACGCGTTCGGGCTCCTCACGTTAAAAAAGACCTTGTGTCACATCTCGCTCCAGTGGGGGAGTAGGATAAATACACATACGTGATACACACTTGAGCGATCATGTCTCGTTCGATTCATGAATAGATAGAAGATTTTCTCGCACTAGGTTGCCATTACTTTCTGCGACAGGCCGCTTCCCTACCAATCTGCCCTGCTATTCAATAGATAGCTTGAGGGAGAAGAGAAGCATTAATACCTTTCCCAAAGGTATTTTTACGTAACTGAATAAACGAACTCGATTGGAATTCGAACTCGGCTCTCTGATATCTCATGTTTTTACCTTAAGCCACAACGCACATCCCTTATATATACGGTGACTATTTTACTTAAAGTTCATATCTAAACTTATTTATAATTGGAACTTTGACTCTGTGTGCGTGTGTGTGTGTGTGTGTGTGTGTGTGTATGTGTGCGTGTTCTGTGTCTGTGTGTCCGTTACCTATAGATTCCGAAATGGCAGAACCGATTTTCTTGAAAATTTACACAGTTGTATTATAAGCGTTTGCAAGTGTTCTTAGCTAGGTTTTGTGTCGAGGTACCCCCAATAAACATCGATAATCGAAAAAGACAGGTTATAGAAGGAGTGGTCCGATTTTAATCAAATTTGATGAACTCATAGACAAAGGCATAAGAAACGATATTCAGAAGTTTCAAGGTTGCAGTTCCTACAATATATATATATATATATATATATATATACAAAGCAAGATGTGTGTGTGTGTGTGTGTGTGTGTGTGTGTGTGTGTGTGTGTGTGTCTGCTTATCTGCCTGTATGTCTGTATTTTTTCAGACCTTTTATTTTAGTTTTTGCTTCGGGTTTGGCTCTAAGTAGGTATAATTGTAGCTCTTAGTCTCAGCCATGATACCATTTACTCAGAGGATTTATTTAGCCTTCAAAATTCAGTTTATGACAACAAAAAAACCTTTTGATATCAATACCAGGAAATCAAAATTTGACTTACATCCATTCTTTTTTCTTTCAGTCTACGGTTTTGCTTTAACTGGAAACAACTATTAGTTTTTAGTCTTTCGTGCCAATGTCCAAAGAGTCTGAGCTCCAGGACCATGGATTAGTTTTAAAGCTTTCATTACAGCCGAACAACGCTTGGCTATACTGCTAGTTTTTTCTAATATCAAGTGTGACATGGAAATTTTCCAACATATTTTACTGATTTTTTTATTTTACCGTCGTCGGCTTCATCTTGTATCAAATAATTTAATTTCTTCTAAAACCTGTTCTCATCACTCATTTCCTATTGCCGTTTGGCTTTGCAAGAGTTGGTTAGATGTGAATAAAAATCTAAACAGGAGAAAGTGCCGATGGTGTGAATTTGTTTAAGGTGGACAGCAACTTGCCAGGAAGTGTGCCACACCTTTGATTACATGATCTTCTACCGTGGCACATATGCAATGAGACATGCAGAATCCAGTTATGAAACTGCGACGGACAGCGCCTTCTGTAGCATATCTGCAATGCGTAGCTCTCTTCGTCCGGTGGTTCAACCGCTAAGATCTGTTGTAATCGTCATTAGCTTGTTCCACTGTTGGAGTCTTTAGAGTCGGTTGCCTTTTGTATGCGTCCTCGCAGGTGTCCCTCAAACTACCAAGAAATAATTAGCATAATTAAGACATACGAAAAATAGAATGTGTTAGAGTCGCTTTGAAAAGGATTCGAGGTGGACATAAAATAATTCACAATGACAACAGACGCTTTTTTTTTATACAGGATGTGTGTTGTAGTGCAGTGGATATCTGCTCGGGATGAGAAATTGGAGAGCCGAGTTCGAATTCCAGTTGAATTCATTGCATTCATTTACGCACACATACCCTTGGGAAAGGTACGAATTCATTTCTGTTCCCCGCTGCTTTGGGTTCTATAGCCTTGGTTGACAACTAGTGAACCTCACTCGGATAAAGGATAAAGGGGTGTGCGTAGGGTCAACACCCCTACCTGTAAAAAGACGTAGCGGAAGCATCGACGACCCCTCGTCGATGGTGGGAGGTCATCGCTCATTCAGTAAAATGAATTAGAGCACACTGGCTATTAGGCGCGTATAATGATAATATATGCGCTAAAAAGTCGGCCTTCTTCTACCGAACGCCCATAACCCAGAGGTAGAATCGCCGACTGATGCCAATTCGGTCGGGTTTCAATTCTGGGTGAAAAAGCAATCGGAGTCTAACTATACTGATGAGCTGTGATACAGCGAAACAGATCTGTCTGCGGATGACAATATATATATATATATTTGTATCTATGTATGTATATATGTATGTATGGATGTGTGTGTGTGTGTGTGTGTGTGGATTTTTTTTAATTCGACATTTTTAGTACTTCAAACGACATTATAGTGGACGCTTGATCTTGAGTTTGTCGGCAGATGAAAGTAGTACCCACTGTATGATAAATAAAAATTGGTGGTCTATTTCAAATACGAAGTGTCCATTATACCACTTTGTCTGTCATTTTTAATGAAGCTTTTATATATATATATATATATATATATATATATATATATATATATGGTACTCTGCAAAAGTATTAGGACAAGAACTATTTTATCTTTTATGAGGCATCAAAATAATGTTTAAAATTACCCCTAACACTTTTGCACACTACCGGTAGTGTGCAAAAGTATTTTTTCCTTAAAACCTCACTGAAATTCAAATACAGGGTGAAAAGCCAAACCTTTGTAAGAATTATTTTACTAAAAAGGAAGGGGAAGGAAGGCTTCGAAATTTGAATTGGCCCCCACAAAGCCCTGATCTTAATCTTATTGAACATCTATGGAATATTTTGGATTAAAAAAAATGATAAATCTAATGTTACTTCGTAAGACACATTTTGGGAACAAATACAAGCTGCTTGGCAGGAGATAACATTAGATACATTGAAGAAGCTTGTGATGTCAATGCCTGACAGAATGAAGGCTGTGATCAAAACAAAAGGCTTTCATATTAAATATTAAACATATTTTGTAACAAGTATTTTTTTCTTGTTAAAGCATTTGTTGCGTAAACCAAATAAATTTACTTTAATTAAATTGTTTACTTTCTGTCAATATGCTTTATAAAAATTAAATAGTTCTTGTCCTAATACTTTTGCACAGTACTATATATATATATTTTAATCATCTCACCCCAACAAGGCATTCCACTGCCACTATTGCGCATGGGGCTACATAGGGGAAGGTAAAGAGAAGGAGTGGTTAGACATAGGGAATGTCAGGTGGAAGGTGACAGATGAGTAAGGATAGCGAGGATGAGGGTTGGGTAGATGGGAAGAGCGTTTGATAGAATAGTGTGTTAGGAGGTGTCTATTGACCTTACATTTAAACTCCTGGGGAAGCAATCGTGTGGAAGGGAATTCCACAGTCGGGAAGTGCGAGGAAAGAATCTGTTGAAGTAGAAGTTGCGGTTGGTATATATATATATATATATATATATATATATATATATATATATACTAGGTGCGATGGGTAAATTGTCGCAATTATTTATTTCAAAGCAAAAGGCTATTATATTAAATATTAAATTTATTTTGTAACAAGTATTTTTTTCTTGTTAAAGCATTTGTTGAGTAAATCAAAACAAACTACCTTAATTAGATTGTTTATTTTCTGTCAATATTCCTCATAAAAGATAAAATAGTTCTTGTCCTAATACTTTTGCACAGTACTGTATATATATATATGTGTGTGTGTGTGTGTGTGTGTGTGTGTGTGTGTGTGTGTTTAGGATGTAATGATATAGAAATCTAAACATCAGATTATTAGTGGATAATTGAATCGTAATTCATTCTTACAGGTGAGCTAGATATAGATATATGCGACGCCAAAAAGTTTGAATTTAAATTTATATTCAGGTGTCCTCGTATCTTTAGCGTTTTCTCGATGTATACTGGAAGCGGCCGAAATGTGGTTCTACAGAAGGATGCTACGGATATCGTGGACTGAGCATACAAGCAACGACGAGGTGTTAGAAAGAATGGCAACAAAAAGGAAATTGATGCTGAGCATCAGGAAGAGACAACTGAAGTTCCTGTGACATGCAATGAGGAAGGAGAGCCTGGAGAACCTGATACTGACTGGACAGATAGAAGGAAGGAGAGACAGAGGAAGGCAGCGGATAACATATTTGCAGGGCCTGATCAGGTGGATGACGGAACGGGGGTTGCCAGGAGCAACAGGAGCAAACATACTAAGAGCCACAAGGGATAGGGAGACGTGGAGAGCCATGATCGCCTACGTCCTGAAGGGACAGGGCACATAGAAGAAGAAGAAGAAGAAGAATTGCAACCCCCTTTTGTTTTTTTCGTTTCACCTTCCCGCTATATATAAATACTTCCCTCGGTGAAAACATTATTCATTCTGACGAAGTTCTTTCGAAGAACGGAAGGCGTAACAGAGGATTTCGTTTAATTTTCATCTCTGGCGTCTGATGTGAGTAAATGCATCACACGTCAGTCATTTTCGGCTAAAAATTAAAATATGGCTCTCCCTGTAATCCTCGAAATGTATAATTATGGCCAACTTTTGTTGTATTTCTTTCGTTCCATTACAGACACACACGCACGCATGCGCGCGCATGCGTGTACACTCACGCATGTGCGTGTACACACATACGCACACATATATATGATTCCATCAACAGAAAATTATTTAGTCTGACGAAGTTCTTTCGGAGAACGAAACACGTCGTTCAATTACCCTTTCATGCATACATACAGTTAAGCATTAGACTTGATACAGTCCATCCGAGGACGAAACGCGTTGGCTAATATAAGTTTTCCTTTTGCCTTTATTCATTTTGTCTTTTTAAAGATATACGCTATCTGAAATTTTCATATATATATATATATATATATATATATACACCCTGACTGAGCACTCTAGAAGAATGGTAGACTTTGAAAAAAAAAGTAGCTACCCTAGCATCTACGCATCGCTCATTTACTAATGAATTAGAGCATTCTAACTACTGGCGTTAGATACATCATACGCTAAAAGTCTGCCTCCTTCTACCGAGCGCCCATAGCTCAGAAGTAGAATCGTCGACTGATCCCAATTCGGTCGGGTTTCAATCCTGAGTAAAAGCAATCGGATGGCTAACCGTATTGATACAGCGAAACAGATCTGTCTGCGGGTGACTATATATATATATATATATATATATATATATATATATATATATATATATATATATATATATATATATATATATATATATATATATATATATATATATATATATATATATATATATATATATATATATATATATATATATATATATATATATATATATATATATATATATATATATATATATATATATATATATATATATATATATATATAATACTGACGCCAATTCGGTCGGGTTTCAATCCTCGGTTAAAATCAATCGGAGTCTAACCGTACTGATGAGCAGTGTTACAGCGAGACAGATCTGTTTGTGCATGACTATATATATATATATATATATATATATATGTGTGTGTGTGTGTGTGTGTGTGTGGTGAGGTGATGAATATGTACTTCTATGGCCTTTCTCTTTGCCCCTAACTTTTGACCCTATTAATATAGATTCGTTTTTTATCTCAACGACACTTGGACATTTTTTCTTCTTAACCCATTTTTCCTTTTACGTCAGTCATTCATGAAAATCATTCCTTAAATGTTTCTTTTTAATCGAGTCGAATCGCTAATTACTCTTTTACTGAGACGACGACAAACCTCAGTTTTTTCACGTTCATTCCTGGACGTTTTTTTTTTTTTTCCTTGTCTGTAGACTTGTGTTAGAAGACGGTGGGAGATAGGGTAGGGTAAAAGCCCACCGCCTTAACCGCCGCAGTGTTCTCTAAGTTGCCTTCAACTTCGTCTTTCTTCCTTATTTATTTCTCAGTTTAATTATTTCTTTTTTTTTGCACTAATTTCATTTTTTCTTCTTGAGAATTTTTCATCCCTTCATTTTTCATTCAATGAATCGAGCTCTTCTTGAAATTATATATATATATATATATATTTTAATTCAGATACTTCAATCCAAGGGAAAAAAGCAGGAAGGTAAATTCAAAAAAACCGATCCTAATTAATATTAAAAATTTATTTTAATATTAAAAAATGATACAGGAAGAGAGCTCCATGTAATAAAATATTACAGAGCAAATATATATTAAAAAAGGATTAATTCAAAGATGTTGAATGGCCATTTCGATATGAAGATCCCCACGGGGGACGACACATCACCTCAGCAACAGAAAAAACCTTTCAGAAACTGGAGAAAAATTAGTCTAGTTTTCCTTTTTAAATAGATTGCAAAGAAATTAAAAAATAAATAATAAAATAAAATAAAATAAAAATAAAAATAAAGGGAAAGAAAATGAAAAAGAAAACGAAAAAGAAAAAGAAAAAGATAGAATAAAATCAAATAAATAGGAAAAGAAAAAAATTGACATCGTCAATATATATATATATATTACGGAAATTAACGAATTTTAACGAAACTTGGTTATAAACAACCGACAATTTAAAATAAATTGATATATATATATATATATGATGGAAATTAACGAATTTTAATGCAACTTGGTTATAAACAACCGACAATTTGAAATGAATTGCATGATATATATATATATATATATATATATATATATATATATATATATATATATATATTATAAACAACCGACAATTTGAAATGAATTGTTTGATATATATATTATAAACAACAGACAATTTGAAATGAATTGTTTCATATATATATATATATATATATATATATATATATATATATATAGAGAGAGAGAGAGAGAGAGAGAGAGATATCAAACAATTCATTTCAAATTGTCGGTTGTTTATAACCAAGTTTCGTTAAAATTCGTTAATTTCCGTAATATATATATATATATATATATATATATATATATATATATATATGTATAAACTTTTCTGTTACACTTAATGGTGTGTAGGGCAGCATTTTTACTATTTCGTAACAAACTGTTTTTTATGGGGCAGGGTTGTTAGCCCTGCGAATCCCCAAACCTGGAGGAAGGTGATTTTCGAAGCGTAGCTTAGACGTGACACACGGCCGAAAGTAGGGGATACCCAGTGAGGATCGATGATGATTCTAGCGAGACGAGCTTGCTAGCCATTACACCACGCCGAGGTGGCCATAAATATATATATATACGAATACATACGTCACTCTTACGCTTGGTCACTTTTCGTAAGGATGATGCATGAGAAAGAGCCCAATGAAAGTATATATATATATATATATATATTTTTTTTTTTTTTTTTTTTTTTTAATCATTTCACCCCGAGCAAGGCAGAAACGCCACTGATGTGCAGGGGGTTACATAAGTGTAGAAAGATTAATTAGAAAAGAGTGAGGAGTACAAGCTAGTTAGAAAGGAACAATAGAAAACTGAGAAAGCAGGTGCAATGACAGGTACATGGGCGGAGAGAAAGGGAAGCTTATACAGGGGAGGGGAGAGAGAGCTAGAGGCCAGTGGTTAGTAGGTGAGTATTAACTTTGCTTTTAAATTTCTGGAGGTCGTAGCCGTCAGGAAAGCAAGAATACGGGAGTGAGTTCCACAGGCGGGAAGTGCGAGAGAGGAAGCTGCAGGAGTAGAATTGTCGTCTGCGTTTGGCTAACCTGACTGTGAATGGGTGGGACCCAGTTGCCAGTCTGGTTGAACGGGTAAACACCTGTTGAGGAGGCATCAGTGACTTAAGCTCATCCGAGCAGAAGCCATGAAAGTATTTATAGAAGAGACAGAGGGAGGCCACATTTCGACGATGGGAAAGTGGCTGCAGACGAGTCGCCAGATCAGTACCTATCACATTACAGACTCTCCTTTGGAGCTTGTCAAGAACACTGAGGAGAACGGCAGGGGCACCTGACCATAAATGGCAGCAGTACTCCATGCACGGACGGATGGTTGACTTGTATATATGCAGGATGGATTCAGGTGGAAAAAACATCCTGGATCGACATAGTGACCCAATCTTCTTAGCAGTAGATTTTGCTATGGATTCAATATAGTGCTTCCATTTGAGGTCTGAGGACAGGGTAAGTCCGAGGAGGCGTAGTGTATTACTCTCCGGGAGAATCATCTGGTCCATGCTTATGGGAGGCAGAAGAGGTTGCCTGTAATGGTTGACAGACAACAGCTTGGTCTTAGAGGAATTAAAGTTGACAAGCCACTTCTTGCCCCAGTTCACCACAGAGTGTAGATCCCGCTCAAGGTCAGCAGCGAGATTATGTCTGTCCGCCACGACAGGTTTCTTACTGGAGCGGGAGTATATTGTAGTGTCATCTGCGTAGATGCCTACTTGGGACCTGATCTCATCTGGGAGGTCGTTGATGAAAATAAGGAAGAGCGTTGGGCCCAGGATAGAGCCTTGTGGGACACCAGCATTCGTGCTGTAGGACGAAGAGGCACGCCCATTCAGAACGACCTTCATTTTGCGGTTATTTAAGAAAGATTGGATTAGGTCAAGCAGGCGACCGGTAATACCATAACCGCGTAGTTTGCATAGGAGGCCAGGGTGCCAAACCCTGTCGAAAGCCTTGGAGATATCCAGAGCAACCGCGCGAGCCTCGTCAGACTCATCAAGGGCCTGTAGCATGTACTCCGTTACAGTAGTTAGCAGGTCGGCTGTGGACCTGTCAAATCGGAATCCATATTGCCTGTCGGAGAACAGCTTGTGGGCGGTGAGATGATGAACTATTTCAGCATTTATTATAGCCTCGAACACTTTCCCGAATATTGGTAGGAGACTGATAGGGCGATAGTTGGATGGGTCCGAGGGTTCACCACAATTCTTAAAGACAGGAACGACTGAGGAGAATTTCCAGCATGCAGGAAAGCAGGAAGCAGAAAGGCAGTAGTTAAACAGTTTAGAGAGGACAGGGGAAAGTTCAGGGGCACACCTCTTAAGGACTATCACCGGGATTCCATCGTCTCCACACGCCTTATGGGGGTCGAGTTTTGAAATTACTCTGGATACTATTGTCGGGGTAATATACACGTCATGCAGTTTGGCCTCAGTTCTAATAGGGAAGTCGGGTGGGTGCACTCCGGACGAGTCGAGTGTGGAGTTGGATGAGAATCTGCGGGCAAAGCACTCAGCTTTCTCAGCAGATGACGTGAGAACGTCAAATCCATGGATTAAAGGAGGTATTGAGGATTTCCTATTGTTGAGCACTCGTTTACAAATCCTCCAATAGTCCTTGGAGCCGAACTTGCGGTCAGCTATGTGCTGTCGCATTCTCTCCGCAAACAACTGTTTGGCGTCATTTAGAGTTCTCTTGCACTCACTGCGAGCGGATGTGAACAGGCGCCTATTGTGATCAGTTGGCTGTCTCTGGAATAGATGGAAGTAATGGTTCCTGTGGGCAATGGCGGCTGAGCAGGCTGGAGAGAACCACGGAGGGGAATGAGGTTTTAAGCAATACTTCCTGGTGGGTATGAAGGCATCAATGCCAGCTTTCACCCATGACGAGACCTCAGAGGCACAGTCATCAACTGATAGGTCAAACACTTTTCCCCAAGGGACGTCGCAGAGGAAATCGCGAAAGGCTTCCCAGTCAGCTTTTTGGTAGAGGTAGGAGGTTCTATGAGTAGGGGGATCCTGGGGGGAGTGAGATTGGAAAGAAATACTGAGGGAGACTACAGCGTGGTCGGAGTTGCCGAGAGGGCAAAGCTGCGAGACTTGACAGGCGTCGGGCGCAGAGGTGAAACATATATCTAGCAGTGAGGAATGACCCGAGGGTGTGCTTGGGAAGCGAGTGGGGAAGTCCACCACTTGCGTAAGGGATTGGGAAATAGCAAAGTTCATGGCGTGAGTGCCCGCCGAATCAGTAACAGCGTTTTCAAGCCACTCAGAGTGATGGGCATTGAGGTCTCCAAATACAAATATGTGGGCAAATGGGTGATAGGTAATAGCCTTATCTATGTCGTCGGCAATGCTATCTAGTAGGGAGCAGTCAGGAGAGGAGGGAGAACGGTAAAGGAAGAATAGGTAGCTAACCGAACTGAGGAGAGACAAGCGGAGACATATGTATTGGTGGTCAGTAGATTCGAGTGAAGTCACCCTAGTTATGGGGAGGTGTTCGCTGACATAAACACCCAGCCCATGCATGTGGACAGTAGAATCCTTCCTTAAAAGGGGAAGATAACCAGGGATGAAGAGGTCAGAGGAGGGAATAGTTGAGTTGAGGTTAGTTTCGCAGAGCGCGAGGATGTCAGGGGACTTTTCATGCAGGAACGCTTCTACACTAGCAAAGTTAGTACGAATGCCTCGGATATTAGTGAAGGAGAGGTTAATGGGCTTAGGTGGTTTGGATTTAGCTGGTTTAGGGTCATTTCTGTTTTGTCTTGTCATGTTTTTGGTTTATAGAAAGGGACCTAGGGTAGAGGATACAGGCGGTCATTACCCACGATCTGAGCTGGGAGGGGGACTGGCTAGGGCTGCAACAAGGTGTGGCCTCGGGGTTGCCCACCGAAAGCGCTTGCAGGGACACCTATCCATGCGCGACATGGCACTACAAGAACCCCGATATTATACAACTGTTGATCAGAGCAGCCGCTCTTGACGCTACGCAAGAGTTAGGGCTCCTAACTACCAGTCGGAAGCAGCAACCAGGAAACTGCCAACCCGGTACCCTCACAGTGATGAGCCATTGCCACCAACCGGCCAGATCGCAGGAAACTCACGGAAGCACCAGTACCAAGGTCTGAAGAGAGAGAAGTGAAAACCGGAAACCACATCCTAAACAGGAAACAAGGAACGAGCCTCTACTCCAGTTCAATAGACGTGGGAGGAGTATAGACCGGGCGATAGTGTGACCTATCTACTCCTATTAAAAAAAAAAAAAAAAAAAAAAAAAAAAAAAAATCGAACACGAACAATCCTTTGAAAAAAAAAAAAAAAAAAAAAACACAAACTTACAAAAGTGGAGTTTAACTAAGTTTTAACTTAGTTAAAGTCCAAATGAACTCCAAAAAAGGGGGGGGGAGAATAAACATAGATATATATAAAAACAAAAAAAAAAAAAAAAAACAACAAACGGAAAATACCTCTACAGTTTAACACAGGAAATTTGAATTAAGATTCATTCTTTCAATTTTTGCTTTTCCCAAATATCAAAGCGGAGTCGGCCTGCTAGGTAAATTCCCATTCAAAGAACAACACGTGGCATGGAGCTGTAATGGCTGCTAGATAACTTGGCCAAAGTAGCTGCATAACAGAATAAATATAAATTTCAAACTTTTTTTTTTTCCTCCTAAATGAAGCATGAACTCCAAAAAGGGGGAGAACAAAAACATAGATATATATAAAAACAAAAAAAAAAAAAACAAACGGAAAATACCTCACAGTTTAACACAGGAAATTTGAATTAAGATTCATTCTTCAATTCTTGCTTTTCCCAAATATCAAAGCGAGTCGGCCTGCTAGGTAAATTCCCATTCAAAGAACAACATCGTGGCATGGAGCTGTAATGGCTGCTGATAACTTGGCCAAAGTAGCTTCGCATAACAGAATAAATATAAATTTCAAACTTTTTTTTTTTCCTCCTAAATGAAGCATGAACTCCAAAAAAGGGGGGGGGAGAACAAAAACATAGATATATATAAAAACAAAAAAAAAAACAAAAAAAAACAAACGGAAAATACCTCACAGTTTAACAAGGGAAATTTGAATTAAGATCTTACCTCAATTCTTGCTTTTCCCAAATATCAAAGCGAGTCGGCCTGCTAGGTAAATTCCCATTCAAAGAACAACACGTGGCATGGAGCTGTAATGGCTGCTGATAACTTGGCCAGGCTTCTGCATAACAGAATAAATATAAATTTCAAACTTTTTTTTTTTCCTCCTAAATGAAGCATGAACTCCAAAAAGGGGGGGGGGGAGAACAAAAACATAGATATATATAAAAACAAAAAAAAAAAAAAAAAAAAAACAAACGGAAAATACCTCACAGTTTAACACAGGAAATTTGAATTAAGATTCATTCTTTCAATTCTTGCTTTTCCCAAATATCAAAGCGAGTCGGCCTGCTAGGTAAATTCCCATTCAAAGAACAACACGTGGCATGGAGCTGTAATGGCTGCTGATAACTTGGCCAAAGTAGCTTCGCATAACAGAATAAATATAAATTTCAAACTTTTTTTTCCTCCTAAATGAAGCATGAACTCCAAAAAGGGGGGAGAACAAAAACATAGATATATATAAAAACAAAAAAAAAAAAAAAACAAACGGAAAATACCTCACAGTTTAACACAGGAAATTTGAATTAAGATTCATTCTTCAATTTTGCTTTTCCCAAATATCAAAGCGAGTCGGCCTGCTAGGTAAATTCCCATTCAAAGAACAACACGTGGCATGGAGCTGTAATGGCTGCTGATAACTTGGCCAAAGTAGCTTCGCATAACAGAATAAATATAAATTTCAAACTTTTTTTTTCCCCTCCTAAAATGAAGTTACGAACTCCAAAAAGGGGGGGGGGGGAGAACAAAAACATAGATATATATAAAAAAAAAAAAAAAAAAAAAAAAACAAACGGAAAATACCTCACAGTTTAACACAGGAAATTTGAATTAAGATTCATTCTTCAATTCTTTGCTTTTCCAAATATCAAAGCGAGTCGGCCTGCTAGGTAAATTCCCATTCAAAGAACAACACGTGGCATGGAGCTGTAATGGCTTGTTGATAACTTGGCCAAAGTAGTCAGTATAACAGAATAAATATAAATTTCAAACTTTTTTTTTCCTCCTAAATGAAGCATGAACTCCAAAAAGGGGGGGGGGGAGAACAAAAACATAGATATATATAAAAACAAAAAAAAAAAAAAAAAACAAACGGAAAAATACCTCACAGTTTAACACAGGAAATTTGAATTAAGATTCATTCTTCAATTCTTGCTTTTCCCAAACATCAAAGCGAGTCGGCCTGCTAGGTAAATTCCCATTCAAAGAACAACACGTGGCATGGAGCTGTAATGGTCAGCATACGACTCTCTTACGCTTGGTCCGTTTTCGTAAGGATGACGCATGAGAAAGAGCCCAATGAGAGTAAATATATATATATATATATATTTACTAGAGAGTGATATAAGAGAGTGATATGTTTGGGATTGGTTGGGCTAGTATCATGTGTTGTTTTTTCTATGTTAAGTTCTTTAAGAAAATGTAGTTAGCGATTTGCAAAAAAAACAATGTAGTTTATAAATTCAAATGTCCCTTTCGAGAATGTATCTCTCACAAACTAAATAATATCTACATTGGCCATACTACCAACTCGCTCTCACGGCGTCTTACGTTGCACTTAAATGACAATTCGCACCATCAAGCTTATCAGACGATACGAACGGATTCTACACAACATAAATAGACAAAACTTGTCTATATTATTCAACAAAACCTGTATTAATGAAAAAATGCTGCCAAAATACACACACACAATATATATATATATATATATATATATATATATATATATATATATTTAGTTGGATAGTTTAGACATATTATGTCTATATATTTTTATCTTAATGCTGTCATAATCACGGATTAATCTCCTTCTTTTGTAACTATAATCACCAAGGAGCGCTATGTAGTTTGTCTTTTTCTTTCTTTTTTTTTTTTCCATTCATTTTATTTTCCCAAGTACTCTCAATCTCATCCAAGATCATCTTCAGGGATGAATCGCTAAAGCAAAAATTAATGTAGATGACTGTTACGAAATTTTGGCAAGCGTGTGGAATGCACTGTTGCTTCTAAATGTACTTTGTAAAGAAAGAACAATTTATATTTAATTGGAGTAGATAGACTAAACTATCGCTATTGTTCCATGTTTAGGATGTGGTTTCCGGCTTTCTCTTGTCCAATCTTTTTACTCTTTTCTTTCTTCTTTTTTTCAATTGGAGTAGATAGACTGAACTATCGCCCTGCTCACACTCCACCCACGTTTATTGAACAGGTGAAGAGGCTCATCCCTTTTTCCCTGTTTAGGATGTGGTTTCCGGCTTTCTCTTTTCCAATATTTTTACTCTTTTCTTTCTTCTTTTTTTCAATTGGAGTAGATAGACTGAACTATCACCCTGCTCACACTCCACCCACGTTTATTGAACAGGTGAAGAGGCTCATCCCTTGTTCCATGTTTAGGATGTGGTTTCCGGCTTTCTCTTGTCCAATCTTTTTACTCTTTTCTTTCTTCTTTTTTTCAATTGGAGTAGATAGACTGAACTATCGCCCTGCTCACACTCCACCCACGTTTATTGAACAGGTGAAGAGGCTCATCCCTTGTTCCCTGTTTAGGATGTGGTTTCCGGCTTTCTCTTTTCCAATATTTTTACTATTTTTTACCCCCTGCGCATCAGTGGCGTTACCGCCTTGGTTGGGGTGATACGATTTTTAAAAAAATTGTAATTTTTTAAAAAATTACTATTTACCTGTTTTAAAACAGTCTGTTATAATTCTAATTTAAAAAGCATAACAATTTAGATCTGTTAAGACCTTACTGTTATAGACACTTTAGAACATTGTTTGCTATACTAATAAATAATTCAATTTAGTCTCGGTTGAAATTGTTTTATATAGAGGACTTCGAGAATTTGAAAATGTTTTTTTTATTTTTGCGGTGTACTAACCCTTTATTACAATCACTAGGGTATATGACACTACTACGCAAGGAATGAAGTTCATATACCCCAGTGACTGTAATAAAGGGTTCGATTCGAAATTGCTAACACCTGGAGAAGGCCGGGGCGTACAACAGCCGAAACCTCGTACAAATGCCAACAAAGATGAAGACAATAATCCGAATAATGTAAATACTATAATCAAACACACTTTTATACAAGTTTCATCAAAGAAACTGAAAAGGTATAGCGATAAAGATTTGTATTCAATTTTTTACGTTCGTATAAATGCTTTCTTTTCTGGGCTTGAAGTGTAAATAACTGACCGAATGTGCGATATGTTCAAGTGCTTTCGGCTATTCCGTTAACGGTAATAATGGCTAATAAAATAACTATATATATATATATATATATATATATATATATATATATATATATATATATATATATAATCAGAGGAGTATCCTGTACATACAGTGGTAGGATAACTCTCTAAGAGAGCTCTAAATATTTATGTACATAACTACATATAGCAAATATAAGAAAAATTAAGGCGAACACGTTATTTCATGGTAAATCGGGAGTATGGACCTATTTCAGGCGAACCATCATCAGCTTCCGTCTTTATTGTACAAAGGATTTTACAGGAATTTTGTGAATTTCATTCGTGTAACATCCTTTGTACAATAAAGACGGAAACTGATAATGGTTCGCCTGAAATAGGCCCATACTTCCGATTTACCATGAAATAACGTGTCTGCCTTAATTAATATCATGGGTTATGAAAGGGGACAGAATGGCTTGGATGTAGACATGTCACTTTTTAATTTTGTCTGGATATAGTGGGATCTTCTTTTTTTTAAAATTTTGTGTACTGATATTATGCTTTTATAAATCATTTTAATAACAAAATTACAATATACATATATATATATATATATATATATATATATATAATTTCTATGTTTCGGGATATATTCTCTTCATCAGGAAATGTTTGGTGTTAGATGTACAAATGAATTACATTTAAATACAAAAACCTTCTGTTTGCTGTTTATGTATGTGGGAAGATATAAAATTTTTATGTGTGTTTCTTTTAACTACTCTGAGCGAAGATCCATTTTAGAATAAACCAAAGGTATTTGTATTTAAATGTAAATCCCTTGTACAACCAACGGCAAACATTGCCTGATGAAAAGAATCTATCCCGAAACATAGAAATTTCCGTGTCGCGATGTACATTTAATTAATAACTATATAATTATATTGAGCGCTATAATATTTATTATATTGAGCACTGTTCACTCAAAATAGTAAAACCTTGAGTCCGCTTCACCTGGATATTATGTATATATATATATATATATATATATATATATATATATATATATATATATGTATTTAGGGTTGCGTTTATATATATATATATATATATATATATATATATATATATATATATATATATATGGATGTATGTGAGTGTGTTTATGTGTCTACTTATATTTACATATATATCTGCTTATATATACATATATATATATATATATATATCCTGGACCCATTTTTATCTGATATTCACCCTTCTTTTGAAATTTCGTTCTGGTTTTCCTTTATTTCTGTCTTCCATTTTATTTTTTCTTCCTGTGTTTTCATCCCCACTTCTCCCCACGAAATGGCACGGGCATTTTGCGGACGCAAAAGATGAATAAGTAGCCCCCTCCAACCCAAACACTATCACCCTACCGCCCAGCCCCTGAAAAAAAGAGGCGCCAAACAAAACATGATCTTTACAAAGAGCCGAAATTGACGGAACCCAAAGTAGGGTCTCAGATGCAAGTCGCTAAAAAAAAAAAGAAAAAGAAGAGAAACCTGGATAAAAGAGAGGAAAAAGAAAAAAAGAATAATGCTACTCTCTCTCTCTCTCTCTCTCTCTCTCTCTCTCTCTATATATATATATATATATATATATATATATATATATATATATATATGCCCCAAACAAAAGAATATTAGATCTCTACCTTTCACAATCCTATTGGCAATATTTCAGTGAGTAATAATTTTCCAGATTCGCCTAAAAAATGGCGTACAAACTCCACACCCACGTCACTACCTACTGTGTTCGTCTCCACCTCCACTTCAGAGCTAACGTGTACGGGGCCACAACGTATTCGGCAAAACTGTACTTCGAAAAGAGGCGTGTTATTATCTAAACTTGTGTCTAAACCCATAAAGATGGCGTTCTCTCGTTCCCGCGCGCGGCGTAAAAAATACAACGGACTTAACAAGAAAAGACAGAAAGATGTTATTTGGAACTTTCGAGTTTTTCTTTGATGCGGAAGAGAAAAAAATTATGTCTTTCACATAGATAGATAGATAGATAGATAGATAGATAGATAGATAGATAGATAGATAGAAAATAAACAGTTTAAGATAGATAGATAGATAGATAGATAGATAGATAGATAGATAGGAAAAGCCTAAGTATGATTGATCTGTAAAACATGAAGTTAAGAAAAAGAGGGACATGAACAGATTCAGAAAGGAATTGATTGGTATTTAAAGAAATGAAAATGCTCAATTCGATTGATGTATCGATCAATATATTTAAAAAATCGATAAAACAGTTTTATTATGTTACTTTAGAATGCTACAGTAGTTAATGAGCAACTCTGATTGAAAATTATAACTGAATAGTGAGCTCGATTCTCACTGGGGTCACAATGCATGTGAACTTGTGCCAAACCAAGTCTGTTTGTTATGTAACTATCACTGCCTTTTCATTATCTATCTATCTATCTATCTATTTTATTCTGTTCATATCTATCTATCTATCTATCTATCTATCTATCTATCTATCTATCTCAGTCTATCTCGGTCTGTTCATATGTATCTATCTATCTCATCCATCTCATCCATCATATCTATCTATCTATCTATCTATCTATCTATCTATCTGTCTGTCTGTCTGTCTATCTATCTATCTATCTATCTATCTATCTATCTATCCGATTCTTCATATCTATCTATCTATCTATCTATCTATCTATCTATCTATCTATCTATCTATCTATCTATGACAATTCATATCTATCTATCTATCTATCTATCTATCTATCTATCTATCTATCTATCTATCTTTCTCATTCTCTTCATATCTATCTATCTATCTATCTATCTATCTATCTATCTATCTGCTTTTGTGTGCCGTGTCTTCAGACGGTATGCGACTATGCTCCCCCACAACCTCTCCAGTCTCTTGTACCTCTTAATATATTTTATATTCTGCTCTCCCATCTATTTGCTCAAGCCTGTCAAGTATGTCACACGCTGTATTCTCTTGTCACTCTTTCTCTCTATACGCCTTGTGAATATCAGTTTCCCCACGTCTTCTTTCCTCATTACGAGTCCCAGAAGTTTCAACTGTCTCTTTCTGTTGTTTACTGTTGTTAATTTTTCTTTTTGTTTCCTTTCTCTCCCAAACCTCGTCTTTGCAAATACGTTCGGTCTATGGAATCCTCAGTATCCTTCTGTAGAACCACATTTCTATCTCTCATTCAGCTTTAAGGAGATTTTTCTGGATTTGCTGCCATACAGGAGAACATATATCACCTACACCTTTCTTTGTTTCCAACGAAATTGTCCTGTTTGTCAATACTCTGCTTAACTTTTGGAATGAATATTTGGCCATCACAATACGCCTTCGGATCTCAGTGCCACACTTTTCCGTAGCCTGTTAGAACACTTCCAAGGTTTCTCAATTTCTGTACCTAGTTGAATTTAATATCCCGATCTATAATTGGCATTTTGGGCTCTTCTTTTTTTACTGATGACCATGTATCCAGTCTTGTGGTTTGTGGTCAGTCCTTTCTTCTCGCTTTCCTTCTCTAGGAGTTTTTTCGTTTTCTTCTCATGTCTGCTATCAGCATTGTGTCATCTGCATATCTTATATTGTTAAAATTGTGGCTGCCAGCGATAAATCCTGGTAGAACTTCTAGTTCACTCAGAATTGCTTCGCTATATAGGTTGAATAAATCTGGCGAGACACACTCCGCCAATGGAGGACCTGTTGTGGGATCTCCTCTTTTTCTATAATAATGGACTCGACTTGCGTATACATATACTCCTGCCATAGTGAGATACGTTAGACATCGTACGAGTACCATAAGAGGTTCGTAAGTTACCGAGAGATACCGAAGTTCCACAGAGAATACCGCGTCAGTAGTCATAGTAGCTCTGAGCTCTACTCAGACAGAATAGTATTACACGGACATACTAATTCCAGCACGGCTTCACTTGAAAGACTTATATATATATATATATATATATATATATATATATATATTCCTTACTAATCTTATTCCTGGATTACTAACCTGCGTTCCTGTTTGTATATTTTCGTTTAATATAACTTATTTTTCTATCTCAAATAACTGTTTTGTTGTTAGTTATTTTGTGTGGTTCCTCAACAGGAATCCACAACAGGACCCCTAACAGAAATCCCTCGAACGTGGTGTGTGTAGCCCCTGCTATTCAAAACTAGGATGTTACTGGTACGCAGAGACGCTTCGGCGTTCAAATGTCTGGTACTGACGATTGTAGTGATGTTAACGATGAAGGTTTTGATATGTACAATTGCCGCCTTTTGGTTGTAGCTATCTTATTTAAACAATACAAGAAATGGTCATTCAGGTAATCCCGATTATAAGTGAATTGATGCTCAGACGCCCTAGGCCAATGACGATGATGTTTTCCTGGTTATCAGTCGATATCATGATTATATATACGAAGCTATGTTGAAAAGTTCTCAGCCCAACCAACTTCTCAGAATACATATATATATATATATATATATATATATATATATATATATATATATATATATAATGGACAAACCAGCTCTGACGAGTGAGAACATCATAATGGTGTCTCATGAAAGTTCGAAGTCAACATGAATCTGCTCAGTCAACGTGACAACGTTCTATCTCCCCCCCCCCCAGCTATCGAGCACTTTACGATAGATAAAAAAATTGCTTGCTAAAGAATTATTAGTAAAATCACTGAAAAGACAACAAAATTGACACTAAACATTATCAAAACCCAATATTGGCACTAAACATTATCAAAACCCAATACTATATATATATATATTCCTCTTTTTAAACCTGGTGCCATTCTCTGAGCTTTTTAAACCATGTCCCCGTAACCTCTCTCTTTCTCTCCCGTTTTCCTCTTTTTAAACCTGGCGCCATTCTCTGAACCTTTTCATCATTTCCCCGTAACCTCTCTCTTTCTCTCCCGTTTTTAAATCTGTCGCTATTCTCTGATCCTTTTCACTATGTCCCCGTTACTTCGTTCTGTCTCTTCCATTTTGTTCCTTTTGTTCAATGTTTCCTTTACAATCCCCAATTCTGATTTCTCATTTTCTCTACCCCCTTTACCTTGCACACAAAAATTTTACCAATATAAGGAAGCGTTTACTACCTGGTAAGACATTGTCCTTTCAGTGTCGACTTTACAGTTTCAAAATGAAACAACTGTTTCTTAAATGAGTGTATTTAATTAATTCTATTTTATTACACAGTTTTGAGTGTGGAAACTTGTTCTGACTTAATTACTAAAGATAATGTCTCTTAAGATGGTACAGTGGATATCGGCTCGGAACGAGAAACCGGGGAGCCGAGTTCGAATTCCAGCTGAATCCATTGTATTCACTTACGCGCAAATACCCTTGGGAAAGGTATTAATCCATCTCTTCCTTCCAGTTATGGGTTAAATAGCAGGATAGATTGGGTTCTATAGCCTTGGTCGGCAACCAGTCTACCGCAGAAAGCAATGGCAACCTACTGCGGGATAATCTTCTGCCCAGTCAGTCATGTCTCTTTCGAGACATGATCGCCCAAGCGTGTATCACGTATGGCACTTAACTGACTGAATGTTTCTTAATTAGCCTCCATTCTCAGCTTCGCAATATCGAGATCTTTCTAAGCTATTCTCCATGACAGTTCTTAACATCGGAGGTTGTAGGGAAAGAATTTCCTGTCGTATGTTTGCCTTAAGTTCTTGGATGGTTCGAGGCTTATTTGCATACACTTTGTCTTTAAGATATCCCCAAAGCCAAAAGTCTGGTACTGTCAAATCAGGTGAACGTGGAGGCCATTCAAAATCGAAATTTCGAGAGATTTTTTGATCCTGAAACATCGCAGTTAATAACTGCATTGTGGCTCTAGCTGTATGTGCAGTTGCTCCATCTTGTTGCCACCAATACCCTGGCATGTTTGCTAACTGAGGTTGAACAAAATTCACTAGTATATCTCTATATCTGTCAGCAGTTACAGTCACAGCATTTTCATTCGCATCTTCAAAGAAGGGACCAATAACCCTTTCTGAGTTTACTCCACACCATACTGTGATTTTTACTGGGTGCATTGGACTCGCATGAATTTGGTGTAGATTTTCGGTGCTCCAGAATCTGGTATTCTGCTTATTGACATACCCATTTAAATGGAAATGAGCCTCATCTTCCATGATCAACTTGTGAATAATCTCATTGTCATTTCTTGACAGCGTAATTTCGTCGTTTCTGAAAGTCTGCTGGTTGTAAAGATTGCACTAATTGAACCTTGTAGAGATAGATGTGCAATTCTCTTTGAATGCGCTGCAGAGAACTCCGTGAAATGCCAAGTTCTTGAGAACGCCTTCGAGTGGATTTGGTTAGGTTCTCTTCAATGCTCCCTATTTTTAGATGTACGTACTGAGCGACCTCGTCCAAGTCTAGACCTATCATTTACAGAGCCCTACTCTTGAAAACGCGTCACTAAGTTCATTATCACAGGCCTACTGGGAGGACGTCGAACATTGAAATGGCGCATATAATATCTTTGCGTTGCAACAATTGACCGTCTATTTTCAAATTGAAATTCAATTATCTTCACTCGTTGTTTTCTTGTAAACTTATCCATACCAAAAATCTCCAAAGATTCTATTTAATAATTCTGAAAAAAGAAATAAAAATATATTAATAGAAAAAAAATTATTTAATTTTAAAAATGTAAAGTGACTTATGGGCCACCCTGTATATATATATCTGCTCTTTCTAATTCAAATTTATTCCTCTCTTCTTTCTTCTTCTTCTCTTTTCGTTTACGCTTTAAGATACTTACCCTTTCTTTTTAATGCTCTCTCTCTCTCTCTCTCTCTCTCTCTCTCTCTCTCTCTCTCTCACACACACACACACACACACACACACACACCTAACTCCCTTCCTTTACGTTTCAAATCTACGGGTCAGCAGTCTAACTGACTTGCTGAATGTATCTTTAGATTTAAGTTCACATCCGCTCTTAGGCGTGCTCTTTGATTATATGTTGCGTATATATATGCTTATGTATGGATATGTGTGTGTATTCGCCAAACTGATGTAATGATGTATATTTTTCTTAAATTTTCTTTTTTAAGGTAGTGATCTTTATTTTATTCCGGTTTTTTTTTGGGGGGGGGGAGCCTTTGTGAATTTCATTCGTGTAAAATCTTCTGTACAATAAAGACGGAAGCTGATGATGGTTCGCTTGAAATAGGCCTACACTTCCGATTTACCCTCTCTCGCACTTCCCGCCTGTGGAACTCACTCCCGTATTCTTGCTTTCCTGACGGCTACGACCTCCAGAAATTTAAAAGCAAAGTTAATACTCACCTACTAACCACTGGCCTCTAGCTCTCTCCCCTCCCCTGTATAACCTTCCCTTTCTCTCCGCCCATGTACCTGTCATTGCACCTGCTTTCTCAGCTTTCTATTGTTCCTTTCTAACTAGCTTGTACTCCTCACTCTTTTCTAATTAATCTTTTTACATTTATGTAACCCCCTGCACATCAGTGGCGTTTCTGCCTTGCTCGGGGTGAAATGATTAAAAAAAATAAATAAATAAATAAAAATAACGTGTCTGCCTTTTTTTTTCTTATATTTGCTTTATATGTATTTATATACATATATATTTAGAGCTCTCTTAGAGAGTTATCCTGCCACTGTATCTACAGAATACTCCTTTGGATTCTTCTATACCTACACCGCAAGCTGATATATATATGATCAGCATTCCCTCCTTTATGTAAGTTTTGTTAAAAATCACACACAAGTTGCTATGGTTAAGCTTTTTATATAATTTTTCATGTCATCTTATAATTTTTTCTGTCGATAAATTAAATAGAAATTATCCGAATGTTTTATTTATCCAAGCGCTTTCGGCTATACGTTTAGCCATTATTATGGATGAATTATATTTGACTTTTAACTGAGTATATGGATTGTTTTTATTATGTACTAGCAGTATAGCCTGGCGTTGCTCGGGTGTAATGAAAGCTTTAAAACTAATCCATGGTCCTGGAGCTCAGACTCTTTGGACGTTGGTACGAATGACTAAAAAGCAATAGTTGTTTCCAGTTAAAGCGAAACCGTAGACTGAAAGAAAAATGAATGGATGTAAGTCAAATTTTGAAGTTTGGTGAGAATCGGATAAAAATTGCGGATTTGTATAAAGGACAGACAGACAGATAAACAGGCACACACACAAACATCTTACCTTTTATATATATATATATTATCGATTTTCTGCACTATTGTAAGAACTGCAACCTTGAAACTTCTGAATATCATGCCTTATGTCTTTGTCTATGAGTGTATCAAATTTAAAAATCGGACCAGGCCCTCTATAACCCGATTTTTTCGATTATCGATTTTCGATATTTATCGGGGGTACCTCGACACAAAACCTAGCTAAGAACCCTCGCAGACGCTTATAGTACAAGTGTGTAAATTTTCAAGAAAATCGGTTCAGCAGTTTCGGAGTCTATAGGTAACGGACACACCTACACACACAGACAAAGTTCCATTTATAAAATAAGTTTAGATCTAGAGTTATAGAAATATTTTTATTTTCCAAACAAGGTCAGCACACTGTGACCGTGTTTATATTTTATATTATTGAGCATTGGCTGTTTATTTATTTTTTTAATATTAATAGTGCTTTCATTATTTTAACCTCTTTTTACAAGTGGGTGTTGTTATTATATTTTTATTATCGATGGGTATGTTACGGATAGAGTTTGGTCGGTTTACATGTGCATTTAAATGATACCTAACAGAGCTATGGTCAGAAAGTTGTAACGAGAATCTTCTTGTTAACATGTTGTAGTATACATTATTTACATTGTTTGAACTGTTGTTCTTATCTTTATTGCTATGTTTACGACGTTTCGGCCTTGTACGCTCCGACCTTCTTCACATGCTAGGAATTTCGAATCACTGGGTTATATCATCCTCATTCCATGTGAGGATACATGACGCAGTGGATATATACGTTGGTTAGTTCCAATGAATTGACACAAAGAGTTGTGAGTTCAATACCAGGCTTAAGGTGTTAAGTTAAAGGGATATAATTATATAACACCCGGAAGTAGCATCCCACACGGAATGAGAATGATATAACCCAGCGATCTTAATAAATGGCTCGGTTTGAAATTCCTAGCAGCTGAAGTAGGCCGGAGCGTACAACGGCCGAAACATCTTAAACATGGCAATAAAAATGAGGACAGCAGTCCGAGCAAAGTAAATAATGTAAATACTACTTCATCTCAGAAGTGTAGGTAAATAATGTTGTAGTATATCAATCCAAATTATTAAATATATATATACATATAAGTATATATGGATATACTTCAAACGTCAACTTTATCATTGCTTCCTTAGGCAATAATTTTTTCAAGTGTTTTCTTTATGTGTTTTATTTTATAATAAATCACAGGCAACCTCTCCTGTCTCCCATAAGCATGAACCAAGCGAATCTCCCCGAGAGCAAAAACTTCTGCGCCCCCTCGGCCTTACCCTCTCTTCTGATCTCAAGTGGAACCACTACTTTGAGTCAATAGCTAAATCCACTGCTAATAAGGTTGGGTCACTATGTCGGGCCAGGATGTTTTTGCCACCTGAAACCATCCTGCATATATACAAATCAACCATTCGTCCGTGAATGGAGTACTGCTGCCATATATAGTGTCAAGTGCCCCCGCTGTTCATTTCCGTGTTCTTGACAGGCTCCAAAGGAGAATCAGTAATATGATAGGTACCGAATTGGCGGCTCGACTACAGCCACTTTCCCACCGACGGGATGTGGCTTCCCTTTGTCTCTTCTATAAATACTTCCATGGCTTCTGCTCCAACGAACTTAAGTCACTGGTGCCTCTGCAACAGGTGTTTACTCCTGTAACCAGATTGACAACTGGGTCTCACCCATTCAGTTAGATCAACCAAATGTAGACGACAATTCTACTCTTGCAGCTTCTTTTCTCGCACTTCCTGCCTGTGGAACTCGCTTCCTTATTCTTGCTTTCCTGACGGCTACAACCTCCAGGAATTTAAATGCAATGTCAATACTCATCTCTTAACTACTTGACCCTACTTCTTTCCTCACCACCCTCTATATCCTTTCCTTTCTCTCCACCTTCGCAACTGTCATCACACCTGTATTTCCATCCTTCTCTTGCTTCTTTCTAACTGGTTCGTCCTTCTCTTCACTCTCCTCTAATCTTTTTACTCTTATGTAGCCCCATGCACATCAGTGGCGTTACCGCCTTGCTCGGGATGATATGATTAAAAAAAATTTCACCATAAAATTTTGCCAGTAGGATTTTTTTTTCATTCCTACCTTAGACGCCAAGTATTAATTATTTGCGTTAAAAACAACGGAAAAAAGCCTCGTGTTTGTAGTCTTGATGGCAAGCCCACAGAAACGAGATGACTCGTGGCCGGTGTCATAATAAGAACTATCAATCACGAGTTATTTCGTGGTTGGCAGTGAATTTGTTAATTAACGTCATCAAGTATAGACTATCATAAAGATGACATGTATGGCGTCACAAATCTTTCAGAAATGACTAAACTAACACTTTTCCCTTATGTTTAAAAATGGCTTCGAAGAAAATGGACCCTTTAGGTTTCAAAGATCTTCATCGGACTGACGCTACATAATCACAAATAAGAAGACGCACATCATCTGAAAGACAATAGACTAAAAGAAGACCGAGAATGTTCCAGGTGTTTTTGTAATTGGTTGGGAACGAAAAGAGCTCATTTTCCCGATCAAATTCTGATGAGTAAGGAGCGATATACGTTGTGGTGCAGTGGATATCGACTCGGAACGAGAGATCGGAATGCCGAGTTCAAATTCCAGTTGAATTCCTTGCATTCACTTACGCACAAATACCCTTGGGAAAGGTATTAATCCGTCTCTTCCCTTCAGTTATGGGTTAAATAATAAGACAGATTGGGTTCTGTATCCTTGGCTGGCAACCAGTCTACCGCAGAAAGCAATGGCAACTTGCTGCAGGATAATCTTCTGCCCAGTCAGTCATGTCTCGAAAGAGACATGATCGCCCAAGCGTGTATCACGTATGGCACTTCACTGACTGAAGGAGCGATAACTGCTTAATTCACACTTTGTTGCCTTTTCTTTTTATTCTTTCTTTCTTTCTTTTTCTCGCTTTTTTTTTCTCTCTTTTTTCTCTCTTTCGTTTCAAATTAATTTCTCTGGTTTGACTTCATTTTAATTATGTCAGCCCAATGAAAAGAAAGAGTCATAGAAAAAGGAAAAGAAGGAAGGAAGAATCTATACATTTGTATCAATGAAAGAAATTCTTGTTGGTTTGAAGCATTTAAAGAAAGAAAGAAAGAAAGAAAGAAGAGAAAAGAAAGGAATATAAAAGGTAGAAAATGTTTAAAAAGGATGAAATTAAAAAAGCAGTTTAAAATTATAAAAACAAGTACAAAAAAAGCATCCATTCTCGGACGGATGTGCCTAAAACAAACAGAAAGAATGAAAGAAAGAAAGAAAGAAAGAAAGAAAGAAAGAAAGAAAGAAAGAAATCTCTAAAATTGGCAAGTCACCTCACACTGCACTTAATCTATCTTGCGACAATGCTTTTACAACTCAGCGACATGGTTTTGGGGTCGATCTACTTCTTAGCTTTCAGCGAATGTTAAAAGTACCTCAAACAAAAGAGAGCGACACACGAGCCATTAGGGCTGAAGCCGTTGCTCCGTTGCAAGCGAGGAGTTTCACTGAATAGGGCAATACTTCATGGCATCTTGATGTGGAGTTGCTCACTTGGGCGAGACGTTGCAGGTCACAGCACGCCCTCATCGAGGGGTCCCATTGTGTCTAGATTCCCGCGCTTCCTGAAAGACGACGGTGCCACCATTAACGTTTGCGTTTTTGCTGTATAGTCTGACGTGAGTCCGGCCGTAGACATTTTTGTCTCGGTTTGTGCCGAAGATCTTTTTTTATCTCGTTTTATTCTTACCGTTTCTTGGCGATATTTTTTTTTTTTTTTTACCCACATTTGTCTTTCCTTCTTTCCAACCATGGTTCTTTTTTTTTCTTGTTTTTTACATATGGCCATTTTTTTCTTTCTCTTGATTATTTGATTTTTTTGGCTACATTTTTCCTTCTTTCTTTTTTTCTTTCTATTAGTTTTACCGTCTTTTTTCTCCTCCTCCTTTTTTCCTGGTATTTTCGGAGATGCATTTCTTTTTTTCCTTCCTTCTTTCCTTCCTTTGCTGACGATATTTTACTTTCGTTCAGTCCCTGCCTTCTTTTCATAATTCTTACTACTTTTTCCTTGTTTTTCATGTTATTTTCTAATATCTATCTATCTATCTATCTATCTATCTATCTATCTATCTATCTATCTATCTATCTATCTATCTATCTATGTCACTGTTCATATCTATCTGTCTGTCTATCTATCTATGTCACTGTTCATATCTATCTGTCTGTCTATCTATCTATGTCACTGTTCATATCTATCTGTCTGTCTATCTATCTATGTCACTGTTCATATCTATCTATCTATCTATGTCACTGTTCATATTATATCATATCATATCTATCTGTCTATTTATGTCACTGTTCATATCATATCTATCTATCTGTCTATCTATCTATCACTGTTCATATCATATTTATCTATCTGTCTATCTATCTATGTCACTGTTCATATCATATCTATCTGTCTGTCTATCTATCTATGTCTGTCCATATCTATCTATGTATCTATCTATCTATGTCACTGTTCATATCTATCTATCTATCTATCTATCTATCTATGTCACTGTTCATATCATATCATATCATATCTATCTGTCTATTTATGTCACTGTTCATATCATATCTATCTATCTGTCTATTTATGTCACTGTTCATATCATATCTATCTATCTGTCTATCTATCTATGTCACTGTTCATATCATATCTATCTATCTATCTATCTATCTATCTATCTATCTATCTATCTGTCACTGTTCATATCATATCTATCTGTCTATCTATCTTTGTCACTGTTCATATCATATCTATCTGTCTATCTATCTTTGTCACTGTTCATATCATCATATCTATATGTCTATCTATCTATGTCACTGTTCATATCATATCATATCATATCTATCTATCTATCTATCTATGTCACTGTTCATATCTATCTATCATATAATATCTATCTATATTATAATATCTATCTATCATATAATATCTATCATATAATATCTATCTATCTATCATATAATATCTATCATATAATATCTATCTATCTCTCCTACCTATCTATCTATCTATCTATCTATCATATAATATCTATCTATCTATCTATCTATCTATCTATCTATCTATCTATCATATAATATCTATCTATCTATCATATATCTATCTATCTATCATATAATATCTATCTATCATATAATATCTATCTATCTATCATATAATATCTATCTATCTATCTATCATATAATATCTATCTATCTATCATATAATATCTATCATATAATATCTATCTATCTATCATATAATATCTATCTATCTATCATATAATATCTATCTATCTATCATATAATATCTATCATATAATATCTATCTATCTATCATATAATATCTATCATATAATATCTATCTATCTATCATATAATATCTATCTATCTATCTATCATATAATATCTATCTATCTATCTATCATATAATATCTATCTATCTATCTATCATATAATATCTATCTATCTATCTATAATATCTATCTATCTATCATATAATATCTATCTATCTATCATATAATATCTATCTATCTATCTATCATATAATATCTATCTATCTATCATATAATATCTATCTATCTATCATATAATATCTATCTATCTATCATATAATATCTATCTATCTATCCTATCATCTATCTATCTATCATATAATATCTATCTATCTATCTATCTATCATATATTATCTATCTATCTATCATATAATATCTATCTATCTATCATATATCTATCTATCTATCATATAATATCTATCTATCTATCTATCTATCATATAATATCTATCTATCTATCATATAATATCTATCTATCTATCATATAATATCTATCTATCTATCTATCATATAATATCTATCTATCTATCTATCATCTATCTATCTATCTATCTATCTATCTATCATATAATATCTATCTATCTATCATATAATATCTATCTATCTATTATATAATATCTATCTATCTATCCATATATAATATCTATCTATCTATCTATCATATAATATCTATCTATCTATCATAT
The DNA here is from genome assembly GCA_037127315.1 of Ascarosepion bandense. Classification (NCBI taxonomy): domain Eukaryota; kingdom Metazoa; phylum Mollusca; class Cephalopoda; order Sepiida; family Sepiidae; genus Ascarosepion; species Ascarosepion bandense. The sequence continues at coordinate 485,507 of JBBBDQ010001803.1, forward strand.
AATATCTATCTATCTATCTATCGTATAATATCTATCTATCTATCTATCTATCATATAATATCTATCTATCTATCAATATATATCTATCTATCTATCTATCTATCTATCTATAATATCTATCTATCTATCTATCTATCATATAATATCTATCTATCTATCTATCATATAATATCTATCTATCTATCTATCTATCTATCTATCTATCTATCTATCTATGTCACTGTTCATATCTATCTATCTATCTATCTATCTATCTATCTATCTATCTATCTATCTATGTCTACTATTCTATCTATCTATCTATCTATCTATCTATCTATCTATCTATCTATCCTAGTCTGTTCCTATCTATTGACCTATCTATCGTTTGTTTCTCTTTTCTTTGTTGACTACATTTTGTTTTGTTTATTTGTTTCTTCTTCGACTATAATTTTCTTTCTTTCTTTTCTTCTTTCTTTTCGTTACGAATTTCTTTTTATTTACTGTTTGTATTTCTTTGTTGACGTTTCACTCCACTCAACGACTATTCTCTAAACATTTGAAAAATATCACAACAAACCTGCTAATTAGAAACGTTGCGCTATATATAAAAAAAAACGAATAATTAATCAAATTTACAAATAAATATCGATAGATATCCATAATTCATTAAATTGTAAATATAAAATATGTTATAAATAAAATGTAAATCTGGGGTTTTGATATAGGAAAAAAAATGACAGAAAATTATATTTAAAAAATATATAACGCGTATTATCCAAAGAAAATAGTAACTTAAAATATGTAAAAAAATATTACTAGATTTTTTTTTCTTTTTGTAACGCTATAGTATATATTGAAATCCTCACAGTATTTAGTATTGTTGAAGTTATCGCTAACATTTTTGTCGTGAATTACAAACTCTACGTTTCGTTCAAGTTCGCATACCAATCGATGAAATTTAAATTATTTGCAACATTCTGACGCGTGTTGAAATTTTTACAATATTTAATATCTGTAAAGTTATCGCTAACATTTTTTGTCTAGATTTACAAACTCTATGTTTCGTTTAATTTTTGCAAACCAGTCAATGAAATTTGAATACGCTGATTTGTTTGAAAAATCAGTCAGTTAAATGCCATACGTGATACACGCTTGGGTGATCATGTCTCGAAAGAGATATGACCGACTGGGCAGAAGATTATCCCGTAGTAAGTTGCCATTATATTCTGCGGTAGACTGGTTGCCAGCCAAGGCTACAGAACCCAATCTGTCTTGTTATTTAACCCATAACTGGAGGGAAGTGACTGATTAATACTTTTCCCAAGAGTATTTGTGCGTAAGTGAACGCAACGAATTCAACTGGAATTCGAACTCGGCTTTCCGATTTCTCGATATTCACTGCACCACAATTTTTCATATTTGGCAAAAAACCTACTTCACAGTTTAATAATTTCTTTAATTCAATTTAATCTTATCGAGCATCATGGTAAACAATATTTTTTTCAGGAAATTTCTGTTTTTCCTTTTGAACATCGAGAAATAAATTCTTTGGATTTTTGACTCTTTAGCATGCAACATACAACTGTCTATGCCGAAATATTTCTTTCTGGGGCCAAATCTCGCATTTTGAAGCTTTGGGCCTTGTGATTTCTTACAAGTACAGGGCGAATTGGAAACTGGATTCTTGCATATATAAAAACTTGAAAAGGCATGCAAAAATCAATATTGAATTTTTATTAACGTAGTATTTCTTATTTTAATCATTAAACTTTTTTTTAAAAAATAGTGGGAGTATTTAGAATGTGAAACATTTATAAAACATTTATTTTAAAACATTTTAAAACATTTATAAAACATTATTATAAAACATTATTATAAAACATTTATAAAACATTATTATAAAACATTTATAAAACATTATTATAAAACATTATTATAAAACATTTATAAAACATTATTATAAAATATTATTATAAAACATTTATAAAACATTTTTATAAAACATTTATAAAACATTATTATAAAACATTTATAAAACATTATTATAAAACATTATTATAAAACATTTATAAAACATTATTATAAAACATTTATAAAACATTATTATAAAACATTATTATAAAACATTTATAAAACATTATTATAAAATATTATTATAAAACATTTATAAAACATTATTATAAAACATTATTATAAAACATTTATAAAACATTTATAAAACATTATTATAAAACATTTATAAAACATTATTATAAAACATTTATAAAACATTATTATAAAACATTATTATAAAACATTTATAAAACATTATTATAAAATATTATTATAAAACATTTATAAAACATTATTATAAAACATTATTATAAAACATTTACTTTTTAAAAAAAAGAATATATTGAAAAGGGATTGTACTAAGATACACACCCTAGTAAAACAAATTGTATTTTGTACTTCCTTCCCTATTCACACTTTTTCCCAAAATTTTACTTTAATCATCCAGGGTATGGCTAATTTAGAGGGTCTGATGAATGAATGAACTAATGGAAGTCACTGAATTTTATTGATGGATTTCTGTGCTAAGTAAAGAGTAGAATTTAATAAAATTTTGCTAATATTATTATATTGATAATTTTATTTTTAGTTTAAGATATTATTAATATCTAAACTTATTTATAAATGAAACTTTGTCTGTGTGTGTATGTGTGTGTGTGTGTGTGTGTATCTGTTACCTATAGACTCCAAAACGACTGAACCGATTTTCTTGAAAATTTGCACAGTTGTACTATAAGCATCTGCGAGTGTTCTTAGCTAGGTTTTGTGTCGAGGTACCCCCGATAAATATCGAAAATCGATAATCGAAAAAATCGGGTTATAGAAGGAGTGGTCCGATTGTAATCAAATTTGATACACTCATAGACAAAGACATAAGAAACGATATTCAGAAGTTTCATGGTTGCAGTTTTTACAATAGTTCAGAAAATCGATTATATATATATATATATATATATATATATATATATATATATATATATATATATAAAAGGCAAAATGTTTGTGTGTGTGTCTGTTTATCTGTCTATATGTCCTTTATACAAATTCACAATTTTTATCTGATTCTCACCAAACTTCATACAAATATTTTTTAGGCTGAGTCTGAGCTCCAGGACCATGAATTAGTTTTAAAGCTTTCATTACACCCGAACAACGCCGGGCTATACTGCTAGTACAAGTATAATATATTATTTTAATATTATCATATTAATGATTTGGATGTTATTTCTTTCTTTCCTTCTTTTTTTTTTTTTTGTGTTCCTATCGGTCTCTCCGATTTTGTTATTTACTCTCTCAATATTCCAATATTCTTCCTCTCTTCTTCTTTTCCCTCTCACTTGCATCTCTGCACTCTTCCTGCCACTCTGTCGAATTTGATCTTTGTCCTCCTAAATTTCAAAAGCTTCCGTTCACAAAAAATAAAGAAATAACAAAAAAATATAAAAATAAATTAGCAAATTAAATTGAGTTAAATTTTGAAAAATAAAAAAAATCACAATATATCACAACAATTCGGGAATTTAACAACGAAGTGTCTAGCCAAAAATATTTCATTATTAAAAAAATAAATATATACGAAAGACATGAGATAAATTGTGTTGGGGGAAAAAATGGAACAAGCAGACGTACAATTAAAACGTAAACATTCTTTCTTCACCCGACATTTACCATTTTTTTTAAGATAACTTTCATTCTGTCGTTCGTTCTTCATTTCTCTTCTTTTTTCTAAGTTCTTTACAATTTATTGATATGAAGAATGTAAAACTTGCATTGTTCTTCGAAACAACATTTCATTTACAGAGAGAAGCGAAACTATATTCATATAGTAGGGATAAGAGTCTGTTTTCGACGTTCATTGTCAATCTGTCTTCCCTGTGTTCTGCTCCAGCTAAAAACTGTTCTCACTGCCGTAACTTAGCCTCCTGGTGCCATTTATATAAATATTTTCAGTGGGAATTGTTCTGGTGAGCTTTCGTCTTTGGTACCTAAACTTTAGAAATTTAAGCTCAGCACAAAATTGGTGACAGGTTCACGTCATTTTACAGTTGAAGTGAAACTCTCTTCCTGCTTCTTACATTCCAGTCAACTTTGATCTTCAAAACTTTAAATGCAATGTCAATCGTTATTCACTGTCTTCTTCATTCCGCTTCTTTTATTGTTCTCTCTCCTTAATTATGTTTTCTTCTTCCCATATTATTATAAGTCCTATGCTAACAGTTTCTTCTCTTGCTTGTGAAACTCCCTTCCGGCTTCTTGCTTTCAAGTCAACTTTAATCTTCAAAAATTTAAATGCAATTTCAATCGTTATTTACTGCCTTCTTGATTCCTCTTCTTTTATTGTTCTCTCTCCTTAATTATGTTTTCTTTTTCTCATATTATTATAAGTCCTATGCTAACAGTTTCTTCTCTCATTAGTAGAACTATCTTCCGGCTCCTTGCTTTCCAGTCAAATTTGATCTTCAAATGTCTAAATGCGATGTCAATCGTTATTTAATGTTTTCTTGATTCATCTTTTTTCTTTTATTTTTAATAATGTCTTTTCTTTTACACTCAGTAACTTCTTGCGTCTTAGTGACTTTATTGCCTTCGTTGGAGCGAAATGACTTTTAAAAACACTAGTAAAGATTTGCAGCTGATTTTTTTAAAAATTTCAATCTAAATATACAGAGTGGCCCCCAAAATCATTAAGAGGTCAAAGTTTAATAATATTTTTTTTTTAATTTTTCTTTTGGGGTATTCTATAAAGAAAACTTTGGAAATTATTCATATAAAAATTCACAACTGAATAACGAACACAAGTAATGATTTTTTTAAAAATCGAAACCAGGGATTAATAATTTAAATTCAATGAGCATTTCGATGCCATTACGGTTTGAGAGATTTTTTAACTTTAAAGCGTAAAGGGTCGGACGAGTTCATCTTTGCTTTCTTGCCTTGAAATTTTTTTCAAAGTAATAATAACAGAAGAATCATTCTATTTTCATTTGGCAATAAATACTAAAAATAGAATGAAATACATAATTTCTTTTGAAAAAACTGGGGTCGCCTTATAATAATGGCCGGTAGTGTATATATATATATATATATATATATATATATATATATATATATATATATATATTAAAAAAGGATTAATTCAAAAATGTTGAATGGCCATTTCGAAATGAAGATCCCCACGGGGGATAACACAGAATATATATTTGCTCTGTAATATTTTATTACATGGAGCTCTCTTCCTGTATCATTTTTTAATATTTAAATATATACACCCTTCCGGCCATAACTATTAGGCAACCCCAGTTTTTTCAAAAAGTGGGTTCACAAAAAAGGGGAAGAGGACAGTAAAGTAAACTGAACAGACGGCGTGTTGAATTGATATTGGGTTAAACAAAACAGAAAGCAGGTGGGAGGTAAAAGAGATAAAGGAAGGGAGGAGAAAAAAGAAGAGAAAGAAAGAAAAAATTTTCATATTACGGACGCTCGATACATTCAAATAAACCTAACTTCCTAAAAACGTTGAAGTATTAGAAAAAAGACCTTTTATTTAAAAAGGTATATTTAGGGGGAAAAAAATTAATATTATTTTTAAAGGGAATAAAAAGATATAAGATTTAAAATTTAAAATAGGTCATATAATTTAATCTAATTAAAGATACTGCTAGGTATATATGAGCTAAAAAAATTTCATATCCAAATTATACATATATATATATATACATACATATATATATACGTACACACACACACATACACACACGCACACACACACACACACATATATATATATATATATATATACATATACACATGTATACATATACACACACACACATATATATATGCATATATACATACACACACATATATATATATATAAAAAATATACATATATATACATGTATATATATCCACACCCACACCCACACGCACATACACACACACACACACACACATATATATATATATATATACATACACACACACACACACACACACACACACACACACACACATATATATATTGTCGAAATGTGCATTCAACATATTTGAAAAAATTTAATTTAATTTATATATATATATATATATATATATATATATATATATATATATATATATAATTAATACAAGCGAAAAGGTTTGTCACTTAGCATGACTCCGTCCACTCTTCAGAGAATATGAGTAATTGACTAATGCTACTTGATTTTTCTTTATATGAACTTTTATTGGTGTAAGATTTTTTTTATATCCGATTAGAAACATGTCAGATTAATAAAATCTAATATACACTAATATACGCATTACATTACACTATTATATATATATATATATATATATAATTAAAAAAAGCATGTAGGTAAATTCCCAAAAACCAGATCCTATATATATATATATATATAATTAAAAAATGCATGTAGGTAAATTCCCAAAAACCAGATCCTATATACTTTCATTGCTTCTGCTCAGACGAACTTAAGTCACTGATGCCTCGTCAACAGGTGTTTACTCGTGCAACCAGACTGGCAACTGGGTCCCACCCATTCACAGTTAGGTTAGCCAAATGCAGACGACAATTCTACTCCTGCAGCTTCTTCTCTCGCACTTCCCGCCTGTGGAACTCGCTCCCGTATTCTTGCTTTCCTGACGGCTACAACCTCCAGAAATTTAAATGCAAAGTCAATACTCATCTACTAACCACTGGACTCTAGCTCTCTCCCCTCCCCTGTATAACCTTCCCTTTCTCTCCACCTATGTATCTGTCATCGCACCTCCTTTCTCAGCTTTCTGTTGTTTCTTTCTAACTAGTTTGTACTCCTCACTCTTTTCTAATTAATCTTTTTTACATTTATGTAGCCCCCTGCACATCAGTGGCGTTTCCGCCTTGCTCGGGGTGAGATGATTAAAAAAAAAATTAATTTTATTTATATTTAGAAAGATCCAGATTGATGGCTCCATGTAAATAATATTATCTATTTGTTTCTCATTTTAGACCTACTATAATATTACTCCCATTTTTATTCTATTAGTAGATTTTAAGCCTACTACAATAGTCATGCCATATTAATTTAAACAAATATATATTTTTATAACTTTTAATAGAGCTGAATATTACAGTATGTAATGTCCTTTCTTCACTTTTCCTTTTTTTTTTATGTCGCTATTCCTTCCTTTCACCCTCTGAAGCTAGCATGCGTTACCATTGCTACAAAAGTTGTTCCCCTTCTTTTTCCCCGTCTTTATTCCATTCTTTCATGTCTTATTTCTGCTGTAACTCTTCCCCTATCTACCCCATTTTTCTTTTTCCTTTCCTCATACACCTTCCCTTCCCGTGACACGCTTAAACTTTGATTTTTTTTTTTAATACAGACGTAATTTAAAAGTCTTCTTGTATAATCCAGTCTTGGGTCCCCTTCTCTGTCTCTTTTTTCCCTTTCTTCCGTACCGTCTATATCAACGTCTGGATGACAAATTTTTGATTAAATTTTTTCTTTTTTTTAACTTTCTCTCACTCTTTTTAAAATGTAAACTTTCTGTGTATGGAATTATTTTTAGTAATCTTCTGGTATGTGAATTTTTGCCTCATATTTGCAATAAAATTTTGTTTTTGATCATTGCTGGGGAAGCGAGATTTTTCTCACTTAAATGACCATACAACGAATGTAGTATTCGGCATTTTATTTGATTATATATATATATATATATATATATATATATATATATATATATAACAAGTTTTGTTAAACGATAGAGACAGCATAGTCTTATATATTTTCTTTTGAATTTGTTCATATTTTCTGATTAGACTTTTTATTTCCGGTTTATATTTGTATAAAAATTGTCCAAAGGTTGTCCTAGTACTTACGAACATCATCGTTCATCATCAGGGACTATATTACTGTTTAAAAATCAAATATTGCCTTGTAGCAGGAAAAGTGTTATAACATTTTAAAAGAAAATAAATAAACGTCATGAAAAATTTTTAAATTCAAAGACAGTAACGTGAAGATATGTGCTGACGTAAATGCATGAATTATATGGAATACTTGGTTGTTAAAGATTTTAAATGTCGTAAAAATACGTTAGAGAATTTGAACTTCGAAGGAACTAATTATGTAAATTATCAAATTACTCAGAGGCAAAGAATTATTTACCTTAATTATATTTCAAATAAACCCTCTATACACAACTCAGTACATGTCCAGAAACTTGCTAAGTTTTCCGATTCATAAGAGGTTTTTTACTTCTGATATGTAGTGCCTCTAAAATTTTTCGGCGTCTAATGTCTGTGTGTTGATCAATAATTTTAGTATTGTCTATAAAACGTTTACGAATGTCAGAATGCTGAAAGGAAACAGTATGTGACTTAAGATGTTGTGTAATGGTGTATATATATATATATATATATATATATATATATTAATGCAGGTTTCATTGAATAATATAGACAAGTTTTGTCTCTTAATTTTGTGTAGGATCCGTTCATACCGTCTGATATACTTGATGGTGATGTCGTTGAAAGACAACAAAAATCACAGTAATTGTTGATTTTTTTATCAGGTCTAAGCTTTCGGCTCACATAAGCCATTATCAAAGAGTAAATATTAACACACAGTAAACATAGAACATTTAAGTTATTAACAATAAAGAGAATTGAATTGAAAATATAAGTCCATCCCTACCGTGGCAGATGGCCGAAGACAGTGACAAAATAGTGGCGTTGTTGTCCCTGGTCTGATTACAGACATTTGAGTACGTTATTGGAAATATCAAAATTGATTGTATTCAAACCCGGTTTAAATTGTTTAATGTAGATTGCTTCGAGGATTTTTAGTTTCTGTTTGTTATTTTCTTGTTTAAGTATGTACGTGTTATCAACAAGCTTTTTTCTCAGAAGTGTGCGTTGATAACCGTGTTGTTCTAAATGACGGAATATATTTGAATTTTCATTTAAGTGCAACGTCAGACACTGTGAGAGCGAATTTGTGGTGTGGCCAATGTAGATATTATTGAGGTTGTTAGAGATACATTCTCTAACAACCTCAATAATTCAACCATTCAGACGGTATGAACTGATCCTACACAAAACTTGTCTATATTATTCAATGAAACCTGCATTAATGAAAAAATGCTGCCAAAATACACACAATATATATATATATATATATATATAACGTTTGAAAATACGACCAACAATTCATCAATATTTGTTTAACGAACAAATACGTCAAGAAGACTTTGAAGATAATTCAATGTTTACATAATTAGTCAAACAACTGACTGTTCTATTTAATGTTTCCATTTTAAAACTAAATTCACCCAAAAAAGAGCGAGAGAAATGATTAAAAAATAAAATTTAAATGAAAGGAAAAAATCCCGCTGTCAGTTCGCCTTTTAATTGGATCTAAATTATAAAAAATCCTGAAGTCTCTTGAAAATTTCTGCCGTCAACGAATTACGCCTCTGAGCGGTAATAGATGCCGTTATACATGCTGGTCAGCCATTTTGAATATCTGTTGGCAATTTGTAATCTCATTGATTTTGTTAAGATTCTTAGCAATTTTTTTACTTTTAGTTATGACCTCTAGGAAAAATTCAAGTGGTGGTGGAGCCAAGCCTTCACCCATCACTGTAGTTAATCAACAGTAGTGTAGTAAAATGCTGGAAGCTATCGGTAAAAGGGAGAATCAAAAGATATGGTTTCACAAAACAAGATTTTATACAAACTATTTTGGATTTTGATTAAAGAAATTTCAAATTCTCTTTTCCATCTCTACATTGGAAGCTCTGTTTCATCAAGTCTTCGATCACTGGTCAACTTAGCAAATTATATATTCTCATATACAGGGTCTATATGTCTGGGCATATAGGTTATCTTATATATATATATATATATATATATATATATATATATATATATATATTCTAAACATATGCTGTTAAATATAAGAGACAATGAATGTCTATATGTTTAATCATGAGCCGTTCTAAATGTAAATATATGTTGTTCTGCGTTCACAGTTGAATACATGGTAGATGATACTCAGCTTTTATGCATATAGATGTTTGGGTGGACATAATTAATAGGTTAGTGATATGTGTGTTTTATGTTGTAGTTTTGAAGTGATATTTTTCAGTACAGTTTGATTTCTTTAAAAAATTATAGGATATTACTACTATTAAAATAGTAAATCGTTGTGTTATTGTTGTGGAGTAGTTTTTGCACTGAAGGTTATAATCGTGCTATGTCGGTTGCTAATCGACTTAACGCACCCAAAATGCTAGGAACTTGGTAATCGTCCACTGAAAGCTGACTCCTTAGTATTCGGCTAACTGCCGACTAATATCAACTGTCTAGTACTTCTACTGAACTCCAATAGAACGCTAAAGAACTCCTGAGAACTTCTCCTGTTGGCTCTTATTAATATAGGAGGGAGAGAAGTGAGGAATAGGTGTGTTTCCCCATAACAGTCATCCTCGACCGAATCCAACGGAGAATCTGTAATGTGATCGATCCCGACTTGGCAGCTCAGATACAGTCGCTTTCTCACCAACGCAGTGTGGCTTCCCTGTGTCTTTTCTACAAATACTTTCACCGCTTCTGCTCCGATGAACTTAGCTCACTAGTACCCCCTATATACGAATTTCCTCGAGCCACAAGATTAGCAACTAGGTCTCACCCTTTTACTGTGAAGCCAATAAATTGTAAACGCAAATTCTACTCTACCAGCTTCTTTTCTCGCACCTCCCGCCTGTGGAATTCCCTCCCGTTTACTTGCTTTCCCGACGGCTACAATCTTCAAAAATTCAAATGTAAAGTCAATAGTCATCTCCTGTCTCACTAACTTACATCCTCTCTCTCTCTCGTGCTTTTCTACATCCACCACACTCTCATCGGTACTCTCTTCCCTCTCCTACTCTCTTGCTGACACCTCCTGCAACCTCTCACTCCTCATAACATTCCTCCTCGTCCACCCCACTCTCATCAGTAATCTCTTCCCTCTCCTACTCTCTTCCTGACACCTCCTGCAGCCTCTCACTCTTCATAACATTCCTCCTATGTAACCCCTGCACAACAGTGATAGTAAAATGCCTTACTTGGTTTGACGCGATTAAAAAAAAAAGCATAGATACCGATTTTGAGAACAGATGATATCAGGAATGTTGTTGATGGATCTTTGCCAATTAAACTACATTTTTTTTTGTATAAAGCAACGAATGTAGTCAATGGAATCACTTTTGTCTTTCCCGTGGACGCAATAGCCCTTCGTTCCATATTAATCTAGAGTGTTCCTGTCCCCTTTGTTATAATAGTTATAAAAATATCTCATTACAACAATCTTTTGTAGAACCTTAGAAAAGTTAATAGTTCACTTTCACTAAAGAATGTATGGATTTCAGAGCACAGACACGAGGGGAATATTCGTGTACAGTTCATTTATATATATATATATATATATATATATATATATATATATATATATAGGAAAGAATATTAATAAAAAGTTTTGAATTTAAAAACGTACTTTTTTAAACAGTATTTGTTTATTTTTATAGTGTTTTATATTTCAGACCGCCCTCGGTCCTTCATCAGAAACAAGTGATTTTTAAATTAGAATTGGAAACGTATTTTTACGATGGCGTCCTAATACTTTTTTGTTTACATCACGTGGTGTCGATAAACCAATCAGCATGCGGCACGTCCGTTTGTTTATTTTCGGTAAACCAATCAACACGCGGCACGTCCGTGGAGAGAGTCTGTTTGTTTTAGACAAAAAATCTCTTGGAATATCTATTTTTTTGTTTATATCGCGTGGTGTCGATAAACCAATCAGCATGCGGCACGTAGTGATGATCCACGTATACTATCTTAATATATATAGGAAAAACTACTAAAAAGTTGTAAGTTTAAAAATGTATTTTTTTTTTACAGTATTTATTTATTTATTTCTATTATTATATTTGATATTTCAGACCGTCCTTGGGCTTTCATCAGAAACAATTGTTTTTAAAATTTAAATTAGAAACGTTAACGCGAGGAACGTTCGTGGAGAGATTGTTTACATCACGTCACGCAGAAAGCGACAGATTTTTTAATATTTGTAAACGTAAACCTATCTTTAATAATACTTATAAATGTTGTTTTTAACAAAATTTTTTTAAGTGTATCTGAAAAATGTTTAACTTTATATATATATATATATATATATATATATATATATATATATTTAGTATATCGAGGCAGCAAGTAATTTTCTAAACATATGCTGTTAAATATAAGAGACAATGAATGTCTATTATGTTTAATCATGAGCCGTTTTAAACGTCGTATTTTTGCTTTAATTTCAGTTGAAAATAAAGACAAAAATTCTCCAACATTTGGATAATTATTTATTGATTTTCTTCTAAGCTTTCGGCTCAGAGAGCCATCTTCAAAGAGGTTGTTTAAACTGAAATATTATAACATCCACCATCACCAACGATATTATTTTGTGTTGACATAAAACTCCGCTTGGCAACGGCAATAGTTACCAAAAATAATAAACGAAGTTCTTAAGTTTGCGATGCGGTTTTATGACGTCACACCGCGGGATAGCGCGAAATGACAACAAAACCATGTAGTCAAATGCAATATAATATGTTATTTCCGCTTTTAAAATTGATTTAACAACCTTTCTGAAGATGGCTCATGTGAGCCGAAAGCTTAGAAGAAAATCAATAAATAATTATCCAAATGTTGGAGAATTTTTGTCTTTATTTTCAACTGAAATTAAAGCAAAAATACGACGTTTAGAACGGCTTATGATTAAACATAATAGACATTCATTGTCTCTTATATTTAACAGCATATGTTTAGAATATATATATATATATATATATATATATATATATATATATATATATATATATATATAAATTATGTTTTAGAACATGTACATAATTTCTTCTATATATGTCCTCATCCCTACAATCATATGTTTGTTTCAGTGTTTGGATTTAAACACTTCCTCAGGGGCGGGGGGACCATTAAAAAAAGTCGTTTTTTCATGACGACTGTTTTTTTTTTTTTGTTTTTTTTTTCCCCCTGAGGAAGTGTTTAAATCCAAACACTGCAACAACCATATGATTGTAGGAAAAAGGACATATATAGAAGAAATTATGTACATGTTCTAAAACATAATTTATAATAAATATTCATAGCTCTATACATCATAAATCGAGCACTGTTTTAAATTAATGTTTTGGACGGAACAAATTTTTCTTTTTTCTCTCCTCATTCTATACTCACTCGGACTATATATATATATATATATATATATATATATATATATATATATAGTAAGCAGCTAACCTAGAGAGCCAACGAACCTACGAAGGTTTCACTAAATTGGATCTTCAGGGAAATTAGCTAACGAGGCTAAAATAAGGCGACAACATATAAGAAATTCCACAACAACGTCATCGAAACAGAAGACACCAAACACTAAAAAAGAGTGGGGTTTATAGCATTTTATTCACACAAAAAATGAAAGAAAGGCCTACAACTCATATCGATAATAAATAATAAACTTACGTTCTAATTTAACAGCCAATATATATATATATATACACCCCTTACATTTTAATTATATGATTAAAATTTACTTTTAGACGAGCTCCTTCTCTCCCCCATTTTTATGAGTTAAACTTTTGTTGTTTTTCCTTGTCCTGCTTTACTATACATAATAAAGCCAACGAATACCTTTGAAAAGTGTTGGCCGAAAGTTTCCTCAGATTAGGTTAGTATAATGACGTCAATATTGTTTAAAGCAATTTGTTGTTTCTGTGGGTACAAACCTTTGTTTATATATATATATATATATATATATATATATATATATATATATACATACAGTACTGTGCAAAAGTATTAGGACAAGAACTATTTTATCTTTTATAAGGCATATTGACAGAAAAGAAAAAAATTAAATAAAGTAATTTTATTTGATTTACTCAACAAATGCTTGTTACAAAATAAATATAATATTTAGTATAATAGCCTTTTGCTTTGAAATAATTAAATAATTGCGACAATTTACCAATCACACACACACACACACACACACACACACACACACACACACACACATATATATATATATATATATATATATATATATATATATAGTACTGTGCAAAAGTATTAGGACAAGAACTATTTTATCTTTTATGAGGCACATTGACAGAAAATAAACAATTTAAGTAAAGTAATTTTATTTGATTTACTCAACAAATGCTTTAACAAGAAAAAATACTTGTTACAAAATAAATTTAATATTTAGTATCATAGCCTTTTGCTTTGATCACAGCCTTCATTCTGTCAGGCATTGACATCACAAGCTTCTTCAATATATCTAATGGTATCTCCTGCCAAGCAGCTTGTATATCTTCCTAAAGTGTGTCTTGCGAAGTAACATTCGACTTATCAATTTTTTATCCAAAATATCCCATTGATGTTCAATAGAGTAGTTTCAAAATAACTTGTTTAATAGAAAATAGGAAAAATTAAATATAACTCCTTTTCAACACATTTCTTTTACACCTAATTTTAAATAATCAATATTTATTATCAATTTACTTGGATTTTCACCCTGTATTTAAATTTCGGTGAGGTTTTTAGGAAAATCACCCCTTGTCCTTATACATTTGCACACTACCGATAGTGTGCAAAAGTGTTAGGACAAGGGTGATTTTAAACTTTATTTTGATGCCTCATAAAAGATAAAATAGTTCTTGTCCTAATACTTTTGCACAGTATTTTATATATATATGTATTGTCTGTGGTTTCTCACATCAGCACGTGTATAAATGGATAAACAAATAAATAAATAGATGAACGAAAAGTGTGCTTACCCCAATTTGAAATAATTCTTTCGTCAAAAATGTATTGTTGGTAATATTTTTCCTACAAAAATGTAAAAAGTCTATTTTTGTGTATATATTTCTATAAAAGTGTATTTTTGTATTTTCATATTGTTTTGGCCTCAGTTTGGGGGTTAACTATTTGCCCATAGCTGGGACCCTGACAGGTGCTACCACTCCGGGTAAGGGTGGATCTGAGAACAACAGCAATTAAGAGGTGGTTTCATGCTCCTCAAAACCTCGCAATCAGAGGCCTTGCTGCTGGATACAGTTTACCGTCATACCCAGAACTATATATATATATATATATATATATATAATGTGGAGGGGTTTGTCACTTAGCTGAGCAGTGTTTTTTTTCATGACGACTTCAGGAATCCATTATTATAATGTCTTCATGTTTCACGGTCCTTGCTTTATTTTTCTAACAAAGAAACTTCGAAGTCGATATGAAATAACTCTGTTCAGCCAAGTGACAATCTCCTCCACATTAATTCTGTTAACGTTCTATCTACATCTCGATATGGAACATGTTGCGAAAAAAAATATGCCTGCCTAAAATGGCTTCCTGTTAGTAAACTACGGGAAAAACAGCAATTTTGGCATTAAACAGCAGTACAACTTAAAATTATATATATGTATATATATATACACTTCCGGCTATAATTATTAGGCCACTCCAGTTATTTTTAAAGAAATGATGTATTTCATACTATTTATAGTATTTGTTGCCAAGTGGATAATTCTAAATGAAAATAGAATGGTTCTTTTGTTATTATTACTTTGCAAAATTTTACAAGGCAAATAGCGACAATTTATCCATCGCACCCTATAGATTTTATACATATATATATAGAGAATACCGGTCATAATTTTTAGGGAACCCCAGTTTTTTCAAGGAAATGATGTATTTCAAACTATTTTTAAGTGGATAATTCTAAATGAAAATAGAATCGTTGTTTTGTTATTATTACTTTGCAAAATTTTACAAGGCAAGGAAGCAAAGGTGAACTCGTCCGAATCCCTCTAAATTTTCAACATTCTTTCATTGATAAAACTGCAATATAGTTAATTATTAAATATTTATGAATTCATTTGATGCACATTTTATTGTGCAATATTATTGTGCAATATTAGCAGAAGAACCCTTCTTATCGCATTTACAATTATTCACTTGGCAATAAATACTAAAAACAATAGGATGTTATCCATCATTTTTTTTAAACTCTGGGGTGGCCTAAAAATTATGGCCGGTAGTGTATATATATATATATATATATATATATATATATATATATATATATATATATATACTATTCCATTTGTAAACGAGTTATTACGCGACCTTGGTTTCTACCATGAGTGGTGTCTTCATCTTTTCTACGATTAATGGTGTGTTCAGGCGATTTTCTACCATGAGTGATGTCTTTAGCTTTTCTACCATGAGTGATGTCTTTAGGCTTTCTACCATGAGTGGTGTCTTTAGGCTTTCTACCATGAGTGATGTCTTTAGGATTTCTACCATGAGTGATGTCTTTAGGCTTTCTACCATGAGTGATGTCTTTAGGCTTTCTACCATGAGTGATGTCTTTAGGCTTTCTACCATGATTGATGTCTTTAGGCTTCCTAACATGAGTGATGTCTTTAGGCTTTCTACCATGAGTGATGTCTTTAGGCTTTCTACCATGATTGGTGTCTTTAGGCTTTCTACCATGAGTGATGTCTTTAGGCTTTCTACCATGAGTGGTGTCTTTAGGCTTTCTACCATGAGTGATGTCTTTAGGCTTTCTAACATGAGTGATGTCTTTAGGCTTTCTACCATGTGTGATGTCTTTAGGTTTTCTACCATGATTGATGTCTTTAGGCTTTCTAACATGAGTGATGTCTTTAGGCTTTCTACCATGAGTGATGTCTTTAGGCTTTCTACCATGAGTGATGTCTTTAGCTTTTCTACCATGATTGGTGTCTTTAGCTTTTCTACCATGATTGGTGTCTTTAGCTTTTCTACCATGATTGGTGTCTTTAGCTTTTCTACCATGATTGGTGTCTTTAGGCTTTCTACCATGAGTGATATCTTTAGGCTTTCTGCCATGAGTGGTCTCGTTAGGTTTTCTACCATGATTGGTGTCTTCAGGCGATTTTCTACTATGAGTGGAATCTTCAGGCGATTTTCAAAAACTTAATTAGGATAAAGTGAACGAAATTATATATATATATATATATATATATATCATTTCTTTCATTTTATCCTAATTTATTCGGAGATTGAATAAGTTCTTGATTGATTTTCATGAGAAGTAATGGTTTATTTACAAAAATTGGCAAGAAACATGTCATTGAAAATATTGTTCATCGCTAACAGTATTTGAACCCATCATTCTGGTAGCATTTGAATTTCACGTCAGAAAAACGACAGGTCTTCTTTTTGAGACTAACCACAAGTCGACCCATTTTTTTGCATCTTCATAAGAATGAAAGTGCTGCTCAACCAGACCATGTGCCATCGATATTTTTTTAATGCTTGGCTCAAACGCGTCAATTGTAGTCGATAGCGACCTCCCGTGATAATTTTGGTCAGCTCATCATGGACTAAACCCAGCTGATCCCACCAAATGTACAGTAGAATATTCGAAACATGAATATTCGGCTTTGCCGCCGATGTTGATGTATAGCCGGGCCAACCCCACGGTTTTCTACGCTTAGGGTTGTCGTAATGTATCCACTTTTTATCGCCGGTTAAGGTACGATACAAGAAACCCTTTCATTTTCTGCCGTTGAAGCTGCTGTTCACACCTGACAAAATAGCGTTCGATGTCTCTCGGCTTCAACACGTACGGTACCCAATGTCCTTGCTTTTTAATAATTCCTAATGCTTTCGAAAGTTTCCAAACTGTCGTGGGATCAACTCCTGTTGGTTCTGCGAGTTCAACTTTCGCCTAGCATGAGTTTTCATGAAGTAATGCCTCCAATTCTTCGTCTTCAAACTTTTTCTGAATATTGTTAAAAGTAAGCCATTTTGTTGTTCGCTTTTGCCTAATTTTTGCTTAATTTATACTTTTCATGCCTAATTGAAGGATTGGTTTTGTTTATTAGCAGAAATTTCTTTCACTGGTGGATTCTTTGTCTTTATTTTTTTCCCCCTAGTCTGTCAGTCTGTCTCTTTCTTCCTTTTTTTGTTTGTCGGCTATATTTTTAGTTACCTTGATGTATAGGGCACATTGGCCTCCCATACCCCAGCATTCTCCGCCCAAAAAGTTAAAAAATTATTTTTTTCAACTCACTGGCAGAAACAATGTCTGTTTTTGGGATGGAATCAACTGTCTTGAATATTGTTAAAAGTAACCCATTTTTTGTTCGTTTTTGCCTAATTTTTGCTTAATTTTAAACTTTTCATGCCTAATTGAAGGATTAGTTTTTAGCAGAAATTTCTTAAGTTAAAACTTAGCAAGTCACCAACCTTTTTTTTTCTTTTTTTTTTTTTCAATTGGGGTAGATAGACTAAACTATCGCCCGGTTCACACTCCACCCACGTCTATTTAACAGGTGAAGATTCTCATTCCTTGTTCCCTGTTTAGGATGTGCTCTCCGGCTTTCTCTTTTCTAATCTTTTTACTCTTTTCTTTTGTCCTTTTTTCAATTGGAGTAGATAGAATAACCTATCGCCCGGTTCACACTCCACTCACATCTATTGAACAGGTGAACAGGCTCATAACTTGTTCCCTGTTTAGGGTGTGCTTTCCGGCTTTCTCTTTTCCAATCTTTTCATTCTTACGTAGCCCCCTGCTCATCAGTGGCGTTACAGCCTGGCTCGGGGTGATATGATTAAAAACAAACCCAGAATGTCCCTTAACTTCAACACCAAATCCTTCATTTTGAAGTGTCTAAATCAATCTCTGCGTGTTGTTTACGACAGAACATGGTCACCAAAAGTCTCAACAAGAATTCTGTGGGCTTCAGTTGCAGGTTTCAAATTAATATCAGTATAGAAATGAAAAATAGATAGATAGATAGACAGATAGATAGAGCGATAGATGTGAAAAGCATGAGATACAAAGATAGATATGAAAAGCATGAGATAGATAAATAGATATAGAAAAGCATGAGATAGATAGATGGATGGATAGACAAATAGATAGATAGATAGATAGATAGATAGATAGATAGATAGATAGATAGATGAATATGAAAAAGAAAGCCATAGATAGATAGATAGATAGATAGATATGAAAAATACATAGATAGATAGATAGATATGAAAAGAAAGCCATAGATAGATAGATAGATATGAAAGAAAGCCATAGATAGATAGATAGATAGATAGATATGAAAAAGAAAACATAGATAGATAGATAGATAGATAGATATGAAAGAAAAAGAAAGCCATAGATAGATAGATAGATAGATAGATATATATATATAGATAGATAGATAGATAGATAGATATGAAAAAGAAAATACATAGATAGATAGATAGATAGATAGATATGAAAAAGAAAGCCATAGATAGATAGATAGATAGATATCAAGAAAGAAAGCACGCAGCTAGATAGATAGATAGATAGATAGATAGATAGATATGAAAGAAAGCCATAGATAGATAGATAGATATGAAAGAGCCATAGATAGATAGATAGATAGATAGATAGATAGATAGATAGATAGATATGAAAACATAGATAGATAGATAGATAGATATGAAAAAGCCATAGATAGATAGATAGATAGATATGAAAAGAAACATAGATAGATAGATAGATATGAAAAAGAAAGCCATAGATAGATAGATAGATAGATGAAAGAAAGCCATGAATGAATGAATGAATGAATGAAAGATAGACAGATAGATAGATAGATAGATAGATAGATAGATAGATAGATAGATAGATAGATAGATAGATATGAAAAGAAGCCATAGATAGATATGAAAAGAATGAGACAGAAAGATAGACAGATAGATATGAAAAAGACAGACAGAAAGATAGACAGATAGATATGAAAAAGAATGAGACAGAAAGATAGACAGATAGATATGAAAAGAATGAGACAGAAAGATAGACAGATAGATATGAAAAGAATGAGACAGAAAGGTAGACAGATAGATATGAAAAGAATGAGACAGAAAGATAGACAGATAGATATGAAAAGAGAATGAGACAGAAAGATAGACAGATAGATATGAAAAGAATGAGACAGAAAGATAGACAGATAGATATGAAAAGAATGAGACAGAAAGATAGACAGATAGATATGAAAGAAAGAGACAGAAAGATAGACAGATAGATATGAAAAAGATAGAGACAGAAGATAGACAGATAGATATGAAAGAATGAGACAGAAAGATAGACAGATAGATATGAAAAGAATGAGACAGAAAGATAGACAGATAGATATGAAAGAATGAGACAGAAAGATAGACAGATAGATAGAAAGAATGAGACAGAAAGATAGACAGATAGATGTGAAAAAGAAAGAGACAGAAAGATAGACAGATAGATATGAAAAAGAATGAGACAGAAAGATAGACAGATAGATATGAAAAGAATGAGACAGAAAGATAGACAGATAGATGAAAGAATGAGACAGAAAGATAGACAGATAGATGAAAGAATGAGACAGAGAAAGATAGACAGATAGATATGAAAGAATGAGACAGAAAGATAGACAGATAGATATGAAAGAATGAGACAGAAGATAGACAGATAGATATGAAAAGAATGAGACAGAAAGATAGACAGATAGATATGAAAAGAATGAGACAGAAGATAGACAGATAGATATGAAAAAGAATGAGACAGAAAGATAGACAGATAGATGTGAAAGAAAGAGACAGAAGATAGACAGATAGATATGAAAAAAGAAAGAGACAGAAAGATAGACAGATAGATGTGAAAAGAAAGAGACAGAAAGATAGACAGATAGATATGAAAGAATGAGACAGACAGACAGATAGATATGAAAAAGAAAGAGACAGAAGATAGATAGATATGAAAAGAAAGAGACAGAAAGATAGACAGATAGATATGAAAAAGAAAGACAGAAAGATAGACAGATAGATATGAAAGAAAGAGACAGAAAGATAGACAGATAGATATGAAAGAAAGAGACAGAAAGATAGACAGATAGATATGAAAGAAAGAGACAGAAAGATAGACAGATAGATATGAAAGAGACAGAAAGATAGACAGATAGATATGAAAAAGAAAGAGACAGAAAGATAGACAGATAGATATGAAAGAAAGAGACAGAAAGATAGAGATAGATATGAAAAGACTGAGAAAGAAAGATAGATATATACATATGAAAAGAATGAGACAGAAAGATAGATAGATAGATATGAAAGAATGAGACAGAAAGATAGATAGATAGATATGAAAAAGAATAAGACAGAAAGATAGATAGATATGAAAAAGAATGAGACAGAGAGATAGATAGATAGATAGATATGAAAGAATGAGACAGAAACATAGATAGATAGATATGAAAGAATGAGACAGAAAGATAGATAGATAGATATGAAAAGAATGAGACAGAAACATAGATAGATAGATAGATAGATATGAAAGAATGAGACAGATCGACAGATAGATATGAAAAAGACAGACAGAAACATAGATAGATAGATATGAAAGAATGAGACAGAAAGATAGACAGATAGATATGAAAAGAATGAGACAGAGAGATAGACAGATAGATATGAAAAAGAATGAGACAGAAAGATAGATGGATAGATATGAAAGAATGAGACAGAAAGATAGACAGATAGATGAAAGAATGAGACAGAAAGATAGACAGATAGATATAGAAAGAATGAGACAGAGAAAGATAGACAGATAGATGAAAGAGAAAGAGACAGAAAGACAGACAGATAGATATGAAAGAAAGACAGAAAGATAGACAGATAGATATGAAAAGAATGAGACAGAAAGATAGACAGATAGATATGAAAAGAATGAGACAGAAAGATAGACAGATAGATAAATGAGACAGAAGATAGATAGATAGATATGAAAGAATGAGACAGAAAGATAGACAGATAGATAGAAAGATAGAGACAGAAAGATAGACAGATAGATATGAAAAAGAGAATGAGACAGAAAGATAGACAGATAGATGAAAAGAATGAGACAGAAAGATAGACAGATAGATGAATGAGACAGAAAGATAGACAGATAGATATGAAAGAATGAGACAGAAAGATAGACAGATAGATATGAAAGAATGAGACAGAAGATAGACAGATAGATATGAAAGAATGAGACAGAAAGATAGACAGATAGATATGAAAAAGACAGACAGAAGATAGACAGATAGATATGAAAGAAAGAGACAGAAAGATAGACAGATAGATATGAAAAGAAAGAGACAGAAAGATAGACAGATAGATATGAAAGAGACAGAAAGATAGACAGATAGATGAAAAAGAAAGAGACAGAAAGATAGACAGATAGACATGAAAGAATGAGACAGAAAGATAGACAGATAGATATGAAAGAAAGAGAGAGAAAGATAGACAGATAGATATGAAAGAAAGAGACAGAAAGATAGACAGATAGATATGAAAGAGACAGAAAGATAGACAGATAGATATGAAAGAAAGAGACAGAAAGATAGACAGATAGATATGAGAAAGAAAGAGACAGAAAGATAGATAGATGAAAGAAAGAGACAGAGAAAGATAGAGATAGATATGAAAAGACTGAGAAAGAAAGATAGATATATACATATGAAAGAATGAGACAGAAAGATAGATAGATAGATATGAAAGAATGAGACAGAAGATAGATAGATAGATATGAAAGAATGAGACAGAAAGATAGACAGATAGATATGAAAAGAATGAGACAGAGAGATAGATAGATAGATAGATATGAAAAGAATGAGACAGAAACATAGATAGATAGATATGAAAAGAATGAGACAGAAAGATAGATAGATAGATATGAAAAGAATGAGAGACAGAAACATAGATAGATAGATATGAAAAGAATGAGACAGAAAGATAGACAGATAGATATGAAAAGAATGAGACAGAGATAGACAGATAGATATGAAAAGAATGAGACAGAAAGATAGATGGATAGATATGAAAGAATGAGACAGAAGATAGATGGATAGATATGAAAGAATAGAGACAGAAAGATAGATAGATAGATAGAAAGAATGAGACAGACAGACAGACAGATAAGGAAAATTAGAGGCAGAAAGAGAGAGAGAGAGAGACAATGAATGAGACAGACAGAAAGATACATAGATAGATAAATAAAAAGAATGAGACAGAAAGATACATAGATAGATATGAAAAGAATGAGACAGAAACAGACAGAGAATGAATGAGAGACAGAAAGATAGATAGATATCAAGAAAAAGAACAGAGACAGAAAGATAGATAGATAGATAGAAAGAATGAGACAGAAAGATAGATAGATAGATATGAAAGAGATATGAAGATAGATAGATATAGAAAAAAGAGAGACAGAAAGATAGATTGAAAGAAAGATAGATAGATAGATAGATAGATAGATAGATAGATAGAAAGATAGATAGATAGATAGATAGATAGATAGATAGATAGATAGATAGATATGAAAAGAAAGAGATAGATAGATAGATAGATAGATAGATATAGAAAGAAAGAGATAGATAGATAGATAGATAGATAGATATGAAAAAGAAAGAGATAGATAGATAGATAGATTGATAGATAGATAGATAGATAGATGTGAAAAGAAAGAGATAGATAGATTGATAGATAGAGATGAAAAGAAAGTGATAGATATAAAAAGAAAGAAATAGATGGATAGATAGATATAAAAAGAAAGAAATAGATGGATAGGTAGATATGAAAAGAAAGAGATAGATAGATAGGTAGATATGAAAAGAAAAAGATAGATAGGTAGATATGAAAAGAAAGAGATAGATAGATAGGTAGATATGAAAAGAAAGAGATAGATAGAGAGGTAGATATGAAAAGAAAAAGATAGATAGATAGATATGAAAAGAAAGATAGATAGATATATAGATAGATATGAAAAGAAAGAGATACATAGATAGATATGAAAAGAAACAGATAGATAGATAGATTTGAAAAGAAATAGATAGATAGATAGATATGAAAAGAAAAAGATAGATAGATAGATAGATAGATAGATAGATATGGAAAGAAAGATAGATAGATAGATAGATAGATAGATAGATAGATAGATATGAAAAGAAAGAGATAGATAGATATGAAAAGAAAGAGATAGATAGATAGATAGATATGAAAAGAAAGAGATAGATAGATATGAAAAGAAAGAGATAGGTATGAAAAGAAAGAGATAGATAGATATGAAAAGAAAGAGATAGATAGGTATAAAAAGAAAGACATAGATAGGTATGAAAAGAAAGAGATAGATAGATATGAAAAGAAAGAGATAGATAGGTATGAAAAGAAAGAGATAGATAGGTATGAAAAGAAAGAGATAGATAGGTATGAAAAGAAAGAAAGATAGATAGGTATGAAAAGAAAGAGGATAGATAGGTAGAAAAGAAAGAGATAGATAGGTATGAAAAGAAAGAGATAGATAGGTATGAAAAGAAAGAGATAGATAGGTATGAAAAGAAAGAAATAGATAGATAGATATGAAAAGAAAGAGAAAGATAGATAGATAGATAGATAGATAGATATGAAAAGAAAAAGTGAGATAGATAGATAGATATGAAAAGAAAAAGTGAGATAGACAGATAGATATGAAAAGAAAGAGATAGTTGGATAGACAGATAGATATGAAAAGAGACAGATAGATAGATATGAAAAGAAAGAGATAGATAGATAGATAGATAGATAGATAGATAGATAGATATGAAAAGAAAGAGATAGATAGATAGAGAGATAGATAGATAGATAGATATGAAAAGAAAGAGATAGATAGATGATAAAAGAAATAGATAGATAGATAGATAGATAGATAGATAGATATGAAAAGAAAGAGATGGATAGATTGATAAATATGAAAAGAACTAGATAGATAGATAGATAGATAGATAGATAGATAGATAGATATGAAAAAGAAAGTGATAGATAGATAGATAGATATGAAAAGAAAGGGGAGATAGATATGAAAAGAAAGCAGGGAGATAGATATGAAAAGAAAGCGATAGAGATAGATATGAAAAGAAAGCGATAGATAGATAGATAGATAGATAGATAGATAGATAGATAGATAGATAGATATGAAAAGAATGAGATATATATGAAAAGAATGAGATAGATAGATAGATAGATAAATAGATATGAACAAAATGACATAGATTGATAGATAGATAGATATAAACACATTGAAATAGATTGATAGATAGATAGGAACAAAATAACATAGATAGATAGATAGATAGATAGATAGATAGATAGATAGATAGATAGATGGATATAAACAAAATGACATAGAAAGATAGTTAGGTAGATAGATAGATAGATATGAACAAAATGACATAGATAGACCTATAGTTAGATAGGTAGATAGATAGATATGAACAAAATGACATAGATAGATAGATAGATAGATAGATAGATAGATAGATAGATATGAACAAAATGACATAGATAGATAGAAAGATAGATATGAACAAAATGACATAGATAGATAGATAGATAAACAGATATGAACAAAATGACATAGATAGATAGATAGATAGATAGATAGATATGAACAAAATGACATTGATAGATAGATAGATAGATATGAACAAAATGACATAAATAGATAGATAGATATGAACAAAATGACATAGATAGATAGATAGATAGATATGAACAAAATGATATAGATAGATAGATATGAACAAAATGATATAGATAGATAGATATGAACAAAATGACATAGATAGATAGATATGAACAAAATGACATAGATAGATAGATAGATATGAACAAAATGACATAGATAGATAGATAGATATAAACGAAATGACATAGATGATAGATAGATGGATATAAACAAAATGACATAGATTGAGATATAGATAAAAAGGTTTTCACAAAATAAGATAGAGAGATATATTTGAACAGAATGACATAGACAGATCGATAGATAGACAGATAGATTTGAACAAAATGACATAGATGTTCAGATTGATACATAGTTAGATATGAAGAAAATGACATATATTGATAGATAGATACATAGATAGATAGATATGAACAAAATGACATCGATAGATAGATAGATAGATAGATAAATAGATAGATAGATAGATAGATATGACAAAATGACATAGATAGATTGATAGATATGAACAAAATGACATACATAGATATGAACAAAATGACATAGATAAATAGATAGATAAATAGATATGAACTAAATGACATAGATAGATAGATAGATATGTACAAAATGACATAGATAGATAGACAGATAGATATGAACAAAATGACATAGATAGATTGATAGATATGAACAAAATGACATAGATAGATAGATACATAGATAGATAGATAGATATGAACAAAATGACGAAGATAGATAGATAGATAGATAGATAGATAGATAGATAGATAGATAGATAGATAGATAGATATGAACGAAATGACATAGATAGATAGATAGATAGATAGATAGATAGATAGATATGAACAAAATGACATAGATAGATAGATAGATAGATAGATGGATGGATTGATAGATATGAACAAAATGACATAGATAGATAGATAGATACATATGAAAAAAATGACATAGATATATAGATAGATAGATAGATAGATATGAACAATATGACATAGATAGATAGATAGATAGATAGATAGAGAGATAGATATGAACCAAATGACATAGATAGATATAGAGATAGATAGATATGAACAAAATGACATAGATAGATAGATAAATAGAAATGAACAAAATGACATAGATAGATAAATAGATAGATATGAAAAAAAATGACATCGATAGATAGATAGATAGATAGATATGAACAAAATGACATAGATAGATAGATGCATAGATAGATATGAACAAAATGACATAGATAGATAGACATATGGATATGAACAAAATGACATAGATAGATAGATATGAACAGAATGAAATATAAAGATAGATAGATACACACATACATACATACATTCATACATACTTACATACATATATATGAACAAAATGACATGAATAGATAGATAGGCATGAACAAAATACATAGACAGATAGATAGATATGAACAAAACGACATAGCTAGATAGATATGAACGAAATGACATAGATTGTGACATTGATACATAGTTAGATATGAAGAAAATGACATATATTGATAGATAGATACATAGATAGATAGATATGAACAAAATGACGTAGACAGATAGATAGATAGATAGACAGAAGATAGATAGATAGATAGATAGATAGATAGATAGATAGATATGAACAAAATGAGATGGATAGATAGTTATGAACAAAATGAGATAGATAGATAGTTATGAACAAAATGAGATAGATAGATAGATATGAACAAAATGAGATAGATAGATAGATATGAACAAAATGAGATAGATAGATAGATATGAACAAAATGACATAGATAGATATGGACAAAATGACATAGATAGATAGATAGATAGATAGATATTAGATGATAGATAGATAGATAGATAGATAGATAGATAGATAGATAAATAGATAGATATGAACAAAATGACATTGATAAATAGATAGATAGATAGATAGATAGATATGAACAAAATGACATTGATAAATAGATAGATAGATAGATAGATATGAACAAAATGACGTTGATAGATAGACAGATAGATAGATAGATAGATATGAACAAAATGACGTTGATAGATAGATAGATAGATAGATATGAACAAAATGACATAGATAGATAGATAGATATGAACAAAATGATATAGATAGATAGATATATAGATATGAACAAAATGACAGTGATAGATAGATAGATAGATAGATAGATAGATAGATAGATAGATAGATAGATATGGACATAATGACATAGATAGATAGATATATAGATATGAACAAAATGACAGTGATAGATAGATAGATAGATAGATAGATAGATAGATAGATAGATATATAGATAGATAGATAGATAGATAGATATGAACAAAATGACATTGATAGATAGATAGATAGATATGAACAAAATGACATTGATAGATAGATAGATAGATAGATAGATATGAAAAAATGACATAGATAGATAGATAGATAGATAGATAGATATGAACAAAATGACATAGATAGATAGATATGAACAAAATGACATAGATAGATAGATAGATCTGAACAAAATGACATAGATAGCGAGATAGATATGAACAAAATGACATAGATAGCGAGATAGATATGAACAAAATGACATAGATAGATAGATATATTGATAGATCGATAGATAGATATATATGAATAAAATGACATAGATAGTTATAGATCGATAGATATATATGAATAATATGACATAGATATTTTTAGATCGATAGATATGAACAAGATGACATAGATAGATATAGATCGATAGATATGAACAAAATGACATAGGTAGATATAGATCCATAGATATGAAAAAAATGATATAGATATAGATAGACAGATATGAACAAAATGACAAAAGTAGATATAGATCGATAGATATGAAAAAAATGACATAGGTAGATAGATATGAACAAAATGACATTCATAGATAGATACATAGATAGATAGATTGATAGATAGATATGAACAAAATGACGAAGATAGATAGATAGATGAAGGACATGATTTTGATAGATAGATAGATAGATATGAACAAAATGACGAAGATAGATACCTAGATATGAACGAAATTATATAGGTAGATAGATAGATTGATAGATATGAAGAAAATGACGAAGATAGATAGATAGATATGAACAAAATGACATAGATAGATAGATAGATAGATATGAACAAAATGTCAAAGTTAGATACATAGATATGAACAAAATGACATAGATAGATAGATAGATAGATAGATAGATAGATACATATGAACAAAATTACATAAATAGATAAATAGATAGATAGATATGCACAAAATGACATTGATAGAGAGGTAGATAGATATCAACAAAATGACATAGATAGATAGATATGAACAAAATGACATAGATAGACATATAGATATGAACAAAATAACATAGATAGATAGTTGGATAGATGTGAACAAAATGACATAAAAAGGTAGATAGATAGATAGATAGATATAGAGATAGATACATAGATAGATAGATACATACATACATACTTACATACATATGAATGTATCATGAATAGATAGATAGGTATGAACAAAATGACATATACAGATAGATAGATATGAACAAAATGACATAAAAGATAGAAAGATAGATAGATAGATTAGATAGATAGATAGATAGATAGATATGAACAAAATGACAGATAGATAGATAGATAGATAGATAGATAGATAGATAGATATGAACAAAATGACATAGATAGATAGATAGATAGATAGATATGAACAAAATGACATAGATAGATAGATAGATAGATAGATATGAACAAAATGACATAGATAGATAGATAGATAGATACATAGATATGAACGAAATGACAAAGATTGATAGATAGATGGATATAAACAAAATGACATAGATTGAGAGATAGATAAAAAGTTTTTCACAAAATAAGATAGAGAGATATATTTGAATAGAAAGACATAGACAGATCGATAGACAGATAGATAACTTTGAACAAAATGACATAGATTGTTAGATTGATACATAGTTAGATATGAAGAAAATGACATATATTGATAGATAGATACATAGATAGATAGATATGAACAAAATGACATAGATAGATAGATAGTTAGATAGATAGATAGATATGAACAAATTGACATAGATAGATAGATGAATAGATAGATACATAGATGAATAAATAGATAGATATGAACAAAATGACATAGATAGATAGATAGATAGATAGATAGATAGATAGATAGATAGATAGATAGATATGCACAAAATGACATGGATAGAGAGTCAGATAGATATGAACAAAATGACATAAATAGATAGATAGATAGATAGATAGATATGAACAATATGACATAGATAGATAGATAGATAGATATGAACAATATGACATAGATAGATAGATAGATAGATATGAACAAAATGACAAACATAGATAGACATATAGATATAAACAAAATGACAAACATAGATAGACACATAGATATGAACAAAATGACATAGATAGTTGGATAGATATGAACAAAATGACATAAAAAGGTAGATAGAGAGATAGATAGAGAGATAGATACATAGATACGTAGATAGATACATACATACATACTTACATACATATATATGAACATGAATAGAAAAATAGGTATGAACAAAATGACATAGACAGATGGATAGATATGAACAAAATGACATAGATATATCTGAACAAAATGACATAGATAGATAGATAGATAGATATGAACAAAATTACATAGATAGATAGATAGATATGAACAAAATGACATAGATAGATAGATAGATATGAACGAAATGACATAGATGATAGATAGATGGATATAAACAAAATGACATAGATTGAGAGATAGATAAAAAGTTTTTCACAAAATAAGATAGATATATTTGAACAGAATGACATAGACAGATCGATAGATAGATAGACAGATAGATTTGAACAAAACGACATAGATTGTTAGATTGATACATAGTTAGATATGAAGAAAATGACATATATTGATAGATAGATACATAGATAGATAGATATGAACAAAATGACATCGATAGATAGATAGATAGATAAATAGATAGATAGATAGATAGATATGACAAAATGATATAGATAGATTGATAGATATGAACAAAATGACATAGATAGATAGATGAATAGATAGATAGATACATAGATGAATAAAGAGATAGATAGATATGAACAAAATGACATAGATAGATAGATAGATATGAACAAAATGACATAGATAAATAGATAGATAAATAGATATGAACAAAATGACATAGATAGATAGATATGTACAAAATGACATAGATAGATAGACAGATAGATATGAACAAAATGACATAGATAGATAGATAGATAGATAGATATGAACAAAATGACATAGATAGATAGATCGATAGATATGAACAAAATGACATAGATAGATAGATATGAACAAAATGACATAGATAGATAGATCGATAGATATGAACAAAATGACATAGATAAATAGATAGATAGATAGATAGGTATGAACAAAATGACATAGATAGATATGAACAAAATGACATAGATAAATAGATAGATAAATAGATATGAACAAAATGACATAGATAGATAGATATGTACAAAATGACATAGATAGATAGACAGATATATATGAACAAAATGACATAGATAGATAGATAGATAGATATGAACAAAATGACATAGATAGATAGATCGATAGATATGAACAAAATGACATAGATAGATAGATCGATAGATATGAACAAAATGACATAGATAGATAGATATATAGATATGAACAAAATGACATAGATAGATAGATAGATATGAACAACATGACATAGATAGATAGATCGATAGATATGAACAAAATGACATAGATAGATAGATACATAGATAGATAGATAGATATGAACAAAATGACGAAGATAGATAGATAGATATGAACGAAATGACATAGATAGATAGATAGATAGATAGATATGAACAAAATGACATAGATAGATAGATAGATAGATAGATAGATAGATAGATAGATATGAACAAAATGAGATAGATAGATAGATAGATATGAACAAAATGACATAGATAGATAGATAGATATGAACAAAATGACATAGATAGATAGATAGATACATATGAACAAAATGACATAGATATATAGATAGATAGATAGATAGATATGAACAAAATGACATAGATAGATAGATAGATAGATAGATAGAGAGATAGATATGAACCAAATGACATAGATAGATATAGAGATAGATAGATATGAACAAAATGACATAGATAGATAGATAAATAGATATGAACAAAATGACATAGATAGATAAATAGATAGATATGAAAAAAAATGACATAGATAGATAGATAGATATGAACAAAATGACATAGATAGATAGATGCATAGATAGATATGAACAAAATGACATAGATAGATAGACATATGGATATGAACAAAATGATATAGATAGATAGATATGAACAGAATGAAATATAAAGATAGATAGATACATACATACATACATACATTCATACATACTTACATACATTCATACATACTTACATACATATATATGAACAAAATGACATGAATAGATAGATAGATATGAACATAGACAGTTAGATAGATATGAACAAAACGACATAGCTAGATAGATATGAACAAAATGACATAGATTGTGACATTGATACATAGTTAGATATGAAGAAAATGACATATATTGATAGATAGATACATAGATAGATAGATATGAACAAAATGACGTAGACAGATAGATAGATAGATAGATAGATAGATAGATAGATAGATATGAACAAAATGAGATGGATAGATAGTTATGAACAAAATGAGAAAGATAGATAGTTATGAACAAAATGAGATAGATAGATATGAACAAAATGAGATAGATAGATATGAACAAAATGAGATAGATAGATAGATATGAACAAAATGACATAGCTAGATATGGACAAAATGACATAGATAGATAGATAGATAGATAGATAGATAAATAGATAGATATGAACAAAATGACATTGATAAATAGATAGATAGATAGATAGATAGATAGATAGATAGATAGATATGAACAAAATGACATTGATAAATAGATAGATAGATAGATATGAACAAAATGACGTTGATAGATAGACAGATAGATAGATAGATAGATATGAAAAAAATGACGTTGATAGATAGATAGATAGATAGATAGATAGATAGATAGATAGATATGAACAAAATGACATAGATAGATAGATAGATATGAACAAAATGACATAGATAGATAGATAGATATGAACAAAATGACATAGATAGATAGATATATAGATATGAACAAAATGACAGTGATAGATAGATAGATAGATAGATAGATAGATAGATATGAACAAAATGACATAGATAGATAGATATATAGATATGAACAAAATGACAGTGATAGATAGATAGATAGATAGATAGATAGATAGACAGATAGATATGAACAAAATGACATTGATAGATAGATAGATAGACATGAACAAAATGACATAGATAGATAGATAGATAGATAGATAGATATGAACAAAATGACATAGATAGATAGATATGAACAAAATGACATAGATAGATAGATAGATCTGAACAAAATGACATAGATAGCGAGATAGATATGAACAAAATGACATAGATAGATAGATATATTGATAGATCGATAGATAGATATATATGAATAAAATGACATAGATAGTTATAGATCGATAGATATATATGAATAATATGATATAGATATTTTTAGATCGATAGATATGAACAAGATGACATAGATAGATATAGTTCGATAGATATGAAAAAAATGACATAGGTAGATAGATATGAACAAAATGACATTCATAGATAGATACATAGATAGATAGATTGATAGATAGATATGAACAAAATGACGAAGATAGATAGATAGATGAAGGACATGATTTTGATAGATAGATAGATAGATATGAACAAAATGACGAAGATAGATACCTAGATATGAACGAAATTATATAGGTAGATAGATAGATTGATAGATATGAACAAAATGACATAGATAGATATGAACAAAATGACATAGATAAATAGATAGATAAATAGATATGAACAAAATGACATAGATAGATATGAACAAAATGACATAGATAAATAGATAGATAAATAGATATGAACAAAATGACATAGATAGATAGATAGATATGTACAAAATGACATAGATAGATAGACAGATAGATATGAACAAAATGACATAGATAGATAGATAGATATGAACAAAATGACATAGATAGATAGATCGATAGATATGAACAAAATGACATAGATAGATAGATATGAACAAAATGACATAGATAGATAGATCGATAGATAGGAACAAAATGACATAGATAAATAGATAGATAGATAGATAGATAGGTATGAACAAAATGACATAGATAGATATGAACAAAATGACATAGATAAATAGATAGATAAATAGATATGAACAAAATGACATAGATAGATAGATAGATATGTACAAAATGACATAGATAGATAGACAGATAGATATGAACAAAATGACATAGATAGATGGATAGATATGAACAAAATGACATAGATAGATAGATCGATAGATATGAACAAAATGACATAGATAGATAGATCGATAGATATGAACAAAATGACATAGATAGATAGATATATAGATATGAACAAAATGACATAGATAGATAGATAGATATGAACAACATGACATAGATAGATAGATCGATAGATATGAACAAAATGACATAGATAGATAGATACATAGATAGATAGATAGATATGAACAAAATGACGAAGATAGATAGATAGATAGATAGATAGATAGATAGATAGATAGACATGAACGAAATGACATAGATAGATAGATAGATAGATAGATATGAACAAAATGACATAGATAGATAGATAGATAGATAGATAGATATGAACAAAATGACATAGATAGATAGATAGATAGATATGAACAAAATGACATAGATAGATAGATAGATACATATGAACAAAATGACATAGATATATAGATAGATAGATAGATATGAACAAAATGACATAGATAGATAGATAGATAGATAGATAGAGAGATAGATATGAACCAAATGATATAGATAGATATAGAGATAGATAGATATGAACAAAATAACATAGATAGATAGATAAATAGATATGAACAAAATGACATAGATAGATAAATAGATACATATGAAAAAAAATGACATAGATAGATAGATAGATATGAACAAAATGACATAGATAGATAGACATATGGATATGAACAAAATGACATAGATAGATAGATATGAACAGAATGAAATATAAAGATAGATAGATACATACATACATACATACATTCATACATACTTACATACATATATATGAACAAAATGACATGAATAGATAGATAGGTATGAACAAAATACATAGACAGATAGATAGATATGAACAAAACGACATAGCTAGATAGATATGAACAAAATGACATAGATTGTGACATTGATACATAGTTAGATATGAACAAAATGACATAGATTGTGACATTGATACATAGTTAGATATGAAGAAAATGACATATATTGATAGATAGATACATAGATAGATAGATATGAACAAAATGACGTAGACAGATAGATAGATAGATAGATAGATAGATAGATAGATAGATAGATAGATAGATAGATAGATAGATAGATATGAACAAAATGAGATGGATAGATAGTTATGAACAAAATGAGATAGATAGATAGTTATGAACAAAATGAGATAGATAGATAGATATGAACAAAATGAGATAGATAGATAGATATGAACAAAATGAGATAGATAGATAGATATGAACAAAATGAGATAGATAGATAGATATGAACAAAATGAGATAGATAGATAGATATGAACAAAATGAGATAGATAGATAGATATGAACAAAATGACATAGATAGATATGGACAAAATGACATAGATAGATGGATAGATAGATAGATAGATAGATAGATAGAAATAGATAGATATGAACAAAATGACATTGATAAATAGATAGATAGATAGATAGATAGATAGATAGATATGAACAAAATGACATTGATAAATAGATAGATAGATAGATAGATAGATATGAACAAAATGACATTGATAAATAGATAGATAGATAGATATGAACAAAATGACGTTGATAGATAGACAGATAGATAGATAGATAGATATGAACAAAATGACGTTGATAGATAGATAGATAGATAGATAGATAGATAGATATGAACAAAATGACATAGATAGATAGATATATAGATATGAACAAAATGACAGTGATAGATAGATAGATAGATAGATATGAACAAAATGACATAGATAGATAGATATATAGATATGAACAAAATGACAGTGATAGATAGATAGATAGATAGATAGATAGATAGATAGATAGATAGATATGAACAAAATGACATTGATAGATAGATAGATAGATAGATAGATATGAACAAAATGAGATAGATAGATAGATATGAACAAAATGAGATAGATAGATAGATATGAACAAAATGAGATAGATAGATAGATATGAACAAAATGACGAAGATAGATACCTAGATATGAACGAAATTATATAGGTAGATAGATAGATTGATAGATATGAAGAAAATGACGAAGATAGATAGATAGATATGAACAAAATGACATAGATAGATAGATAGATAGATAGATATGAACAAAATGTCAAAGTTAGATACATAGATATAAACAAAATGACATAGATAGATAGATAGATAGATAGATAGATAGATAGATAGATAGATAGATATGAACAAAATTACATAAATAGATAAATAGATAGATAGATATGCACAAAATGACATTGATAGAGAGGTAGATAGATATCAACAAAATGACATAGATAGATAGATATGAACAAAAGGACATAGATAGACATATAGATATGAACAAAATGACATAGATAGATAGTTGGATAGATATGAACAAAATGACATAAAAAGGGAGATAGATAGATAGATAGATATAGAGATAGATACATAGATAGATAGATACATACATACTTACATACATATGAATGTATCATGAATAGATAGATAGGTATGAACAAAATGACATATACAGATAGATAGATATGAACAAAATGACATAGAAAGATAGATAGATAGATAGATAGTTAGATAGATAGATATGAACAAAATGACATAGATAGATAGATAGATAGATAGATATGAACAAAATGACATAGATAGATAGATAGATATGAACGAAATGACATAGATTGATAGATAGATGGATATAAACAAAATGACATAGATTGAGAGATAGATAAAAAGTTTTTCACAAAATAAGATAGAGAGATATATTTGAATAGAAAGACATAAACAGATCGATAGATAGATAGATGGATTTGAACAAAATGACAGATTGTTAGATTGATACATAGTTAGATATGAAGAAAATGACATATATTGATAGATAGATACATAGATAGATAGATATGAACAAAATGACATAGATAGATAGATAGTTAGATAGATAGATAGATAGATAGTAGATAGATAGATAGATAGATAGATATGAACAAATTGACATAGATAGATAGATGAATAGATTGATACATAGATGAATAAATAGATAGATATGAACAAAATGACATAGATAGATAGATAGATAGATAGATAGATAGATAGATAGATAGATAGATAGATAGATATGCACAAAATGACATGGATAGAGAGTCAGATAGATATGAACAAAATGACATAAATAGATAGATAGATAGATAGATATGAACAATATGACATAGATAGATAGATAGATAGATAGATATGAACAAAATGACAAACTTAGATAGACATATAGATATAAACAAAATGACAAACATAGATAGACATATAGATATGAACAAAATGACATAGATAGTTGGATAGATATGAACAAAATGACATAAAAAGGTAGATAGAGAGATAGATACAGAGATAGATACATACATACATAGATAGATACATACATACATACTTACATACATATATATGAACATGAATAGAAAAATAGGTATGAACAAAATGACATAGACAGATGGATAGATATGAACAAAATGACATAGATATATCTGAACAAAATGACATAGATAGATAGATAGATAGATATGAACAAAATTACATAGATAGATAGATAGATATGAACAAAATGACATAGATAGATAGATAGATATGAACGAAATGACATAGATGATAGATGGATATAAACAAAATGACATAGATTGAGAGATAGATAAAAAGTTTTTCACAAAATAAGATAGAGAGATATATTTGAACAGAATGACATAGACAGATCGATAGATAGATAGACAGATAGATTTGAACAAAACGACATAGATTGTTAGATTGATACATAGTTAGATATGAAGAAAATGACATATATTGATAGATAGATACATAGATAGATAGATATGAACAAAATGACATCAATAGATAGATAGATAAATAGACAGATAGATAGATAGATATGACAAAATGACATAGATAGATTGATAGATATGAACAAAATGACATAGATAGATAGATAGATGAATAGATAGATAGATACATAGATGAATAAATAGATAGATAGATATGAACACAATGACATAGATAAATAGATAGATAGATAGGTATGAACAAAATGACATAGATAGATATGAACAAAATGACATAGATAAATAGATACATAAATAGATATGAACAAAATGACATAGATAGATAGATAGATATGTACAAAATGACATAGATAGATAGACAGATAGATATGAACAAAATGACATAGATAGATAGATAGATATGAACAAAATGACATAGATAGATAGATCGATAGATATGAACAAAATGACATAGATAGATAGATAGATATGAACAAAATGACATAGATAGATAGATCGATAGATATGAACAAAATGACATAGATAGATAGATATATAGATATGAACAAAATGCCATAGATAGATAGATAGATAGATGTGAACAAAATGACATAGATAGATAGATCGATAGATATGAACAAAATGACATAGATAGATAGATAGATAGATAGATAGATAGATATGAACAAAATGACGAAGATAGATAGATATGAACAAAATGACGAAGATAGATAGATATGAACAAAATGACGAAGATAGATACATAGATATGAACGAAATGATATAGATAGATAGATAGATAGATAGATAGATAGATAGATAGATATGAACGAAATGACATAGATAGATACATAGATAGATAGATAGATATGAACAAAATGACATAGATAGATAGATAGATAGATAGATATGAACAAAATGACATAGATAGATAGATAGATATGAACAAAATGACATAGATAGATAGATAGATATGAACAAAATGACATAGATAGATAGATTGATATGAACAAAATGACATAGATAGATACATAGATAGATTTGAAAAAAGTGACATAGATAGATAGATAGATAGATAGATATGAAAAGAAAGTATTTATAGATAGATAGATAGATAGATAGATAGATAGATAGATATGAAAAGAAAGTATTGATAGATAGATAGATAGATAGATAGATAGATAGATAGATATGAAAAGAAAGTTATAGATAGATAGATAGATAGATAGATAGATAGATAGATAGATAGATATGAAAAGAAAGTATTGATAGATAGATAGATAGATAGATAGATAGATAGATAGATAGATAGATAGATAGATATGAAAAGAAAGATATTGATAGGTTGATAGATAGATAGATAGATAGATAGATAGATAGATAGATAGATAAATAGATAGATAGTTAT
>JBBBDQ010001803.1:535000-550000 GCA_037127315.1 Ascarosepion bandense
GTAGAAGACTGATAGGGCGATAGTTGGATGGGTCCGAGGGTTCACCACAGTTCTTAAAGACAGGAACGACTGAGGAGAATTTCCAGCATGCAGGAAAGCAGGAAGCAGAAAGGCAGTAGTTAAACAGTTTAGAGAGGACAGGGGAAAGTTCAGGGGCACACCTCTTAAGGACTATCACCGGGATTCCATCGTCTCCACACGCCTTATGGGGGTCGAGTTTTGAAATTACTCTGGATACTTAATTAGAATATCCTTTGACTGGTTTAATGAATGAAATATTATGGACACTATTGCTGAAAAAATGTTTTCAATAAATGATCACTTCTTACAATAGTTTTTTCGTGTTTTTAAATTTTGATTAATATTAATTTTAAAATTTTTAAAACTTTTAAAATCTTGCATTAATTTGTTGTGGCCTAGTGATATTGTTATTAAATTAATTCTCTATTTACTAATCATGAAAAGCTCACTATAATTCAACAACCATCCCAATATTTTGAAAAAGAATTTTGAATTTTCTTTATAAAAAAAAAAATATCGATTTTTGTAAATACGAACATCTATGTAAACGAAATATAAAAAAATTGATGAAATTGTATTGAAGTAATTTAATTCAGTTCTGTTCCCTTCACTTAAACTACCGAAGCATCAGGCTGACAATTAATCACTCAATACTTCAGAAAAAATTCCCTTCCGTATAAGGGGCTTACGGCCAAATCATGTTCAATACATCGGTTCTCGCTCGATCACCGAAGTTAAGCAACGTTGAGCCTGGTTAGTACTTTGATGGGTGACCGCTTGGGAATACCAGGTGCTGTAAACGTTTAGTGACGGATGTGCGTTGTGGTGCAGTGGATATCGGCTCGGAAAGAGAAATCGATGAGCCGAGTTTAAATTCCAGTTGAATACACTGCATTCACTAAAGCACTGGTACCATTGGGAAAGGTATTAATCTATCCCTTCCCTCCAGTTATGGGTTAAATAACAGGGTATGACTTGGGGACCTTGCCCTTAAAAACAAATCCCAATGAATCTTGATACTCGAAAAGAAAAAAGTATTACTAGACACAAACACTTATATAAAAAAAACAACAATAAATTGTTGAAAAAAAAAGGTATTACCAGCAATAAATAAAACAAAAAACAAATTTAGTTGGCAATAAATGACCCGCCGAGGTTGATATGTCATAAAACAAAAACAACCAACCGTCCTTATAAAAAAAAAAGATTTTCTGTGACATTTTAAACTAAAAGTAAGTAATATTTGTTTAACTCAAATTAATTAAATTTTAAATCATCCCTCAAATAATGTATATTATTATTTTAATCATATTTAATTTTTGAAATATTTTAATAAAGATAATTATATTTTGTTGTGCGGTGTGGTGTAACGAATGTTTTCAGAATGAGAAATCAGCGAGCCGAGTTCGAATTTCAGTTGAATTCATTGCATTCACTTACACACAAATACCCTTGGGAAAGGTGATAATCTATCTCTTCTCCCTCCAGTTATGGGTTGAATAACAGGACAAATTGGGTTCTATAGCCTTGGTCTACCGAAAAAAAAAAAACAATGGCAATCGACTGCGTCAATCATATTTTTGATCATCCGTGGTTATTACCAACTAGCAGTATAGCCCGGCGTTGCTCGGGTGTAATGAAATCTTTAAAACTAATCCATGGTCCTGGAGCTCAGACTCAGGCTAAAGAATATTTGAAATAATAAAATAATTGCGACAATTTACCAATCGCAGCTAATATATATATATATATATATATATATATATATATACTAGCAGTATAGCCCGGCGTTGCTCGGGTGTAATGAAAGCTTTAAAACTAATCCATGGTCCTCGAGCTCAGACTCTTTGGACGTTGGCACCAAAGACTAAAAAGCAATAGTTGTTTCCAGTTAAAGCAAAACCGTAGACTGAAAGAAAAATGAATGGATGTAATTCAAATTTTGAATTCTTGGTATCGATATCAAATAAGTTTTTCCGTCGTAAACTGAATTTTGAAGGCTAAATAAGTCCTCTGAGTAAATGGTATCATGGCTGAGATTAAGAACTACAATTATACCTACTTAGAGCCAAACCCGAAGCAAAAAATAAAATAAAAGGACTGAAAAAAATACAGACATACAGGCAAATAAACAGACACACACACAAACATCTTGCCTTATATATATATATATATATATATATATATATACATATTATCGATTTTGCACTATTGTAGGAACTGCAACCTTGAAACTTCTGAATATCGTTTTTTATGTCTTTGTCTATGACTGTATCAAATTTGATTAAAATCGGACCACTCCATCTATAACCCGATTTTTTCGATTATCGATTTTCGATATTTATCGGGTGTAACTCGACAAAAAACCTAGCTAAGAACACTCGCAGACGCTTATAATACAACTGTGTAAATTTTCAAGAAAATCGGTTCAGCTGTTTTGGAGTCTATAGGTAACGGACACACACAGAGACAAAGTTCTATCTATAAATTAGTTTAGATAGATAGATTTCAAGAGGGAAAAAACTTTGATTAATTTAATCCTGATATTTTTTGGAAGAGCCATAATTTTGATTCGTCAATGACGTCATACGGTAAATTGCTTCATAAGAACGTTGCCTAAGACTTATACAGGCTGTCCTTAAGGTTTTGACAGCCGAGGCAAAAATGCATATTTTCGAGAATTTAAAATTTCAACAGTATTTTATTGAATTGGAATGTCAGCAAATAACATTTGCAGTATGATTTCAATATTGTCATCAGTTTTAGCACACTCCCTCTTTATGTATTTAATCAAGTATATTGCATGTTATGTGGTGCAGTGGATATCGACTCGGAACGTGAGATCGAGGTGCCGAGTTCGAATTCCAGTTGAATTCCTGGCATTCACTTACGCGCAAATACCCTTGGGATAGGTGTTAATCCGTCTCTTCCCTCCAGTTATGGGCTAAATAACAGGACAGATTGGGTTCTATAGCCTTGGCTGGCAACCAGTCTACCGCAGAAAGTAATGGCAACCTACTGCGGGATAATCTTCTGCCCAGTCAGTCATGTCTCTTTCGTGACATGATCACCCAACCATGTATCACGTATGGCACT
This sequence comes from Ascarosepion bandense, assembly GCA_037127315.1. Classification (NCBI taxonomy): domain Eukaryota; kingdom Metazoa; phylum Mollusca; class Cephalopoda; order Sepiida; family Sepiidae; genus Ascarosepion; species Ascarosepion bandense. Next base: position 538,118 of record JBBBDQ010001803.1, read on the forward strand.
TAAATAACTGAATATAATAGTTGGAAACTTGATTAAGGCTTTTTTATTGTTATGAAGCAATAAATTGATCCCCCACTAATTTCTACTTAATAATATAATACATCTCTTCTCCCTCTAGCTATGAGTCAAATAACAGGACAGATTGGGTTCTATAGCCTTGGTTGGCAAGCAGTCTACCGCAGAAAGCAATGGCAACCTACTGTGGGATAATGTTCTGCCCAGTCAATGTCATATCTCTTTCGAGACATGATCGCCCACGCATGTATCACGTATGGTACTTAACTGACCGACTGACTTTTTGTTTAGTATCGTATTTTAGTATTATCTATTAATAGTTGCCTATTATTTATTGCCTAGTTTTGTGTGAAATGTTAATGTTTAAGTTTGTGTTTTGTTTAACGGCATATGAACACCTCTGTGGGTTATTTAATGCCAAAAAGGTGAGGTTTTAAGTTATTTTTTGATGTTCTGTTATGGTGATAAATTGATTTAGTCAGACTTTAATAAAAAAAAATATTTTTTATTTTAGAAAACTGAAGATGTCTTCTAGTTTTGTTTTCAAACATTTATTGCTGGTAATAATTTTTTTCCTTCAAATATGTATTATGGCAATAATTTTTTTTCTTCAAAAATGTGTTATTGTAATAATTTTTTTCCTTCAAAAATGTATTATTAGTAATATTTTTTCTTCAAAAATGTTATTTTTCTATAAAAGTCTATTTTTATGTATATATTTATATAAAAGTCTATTTTTATATATAGTGTTTTGACCCCAGTTTGGAGATTCACTATTTCCCCATAGTTGGGACCCTAACAGGTGCTACCACCTGGGTCAGTGTAAACCTGAGAACAACAGCAATTAAGAGGTGATTCCATGCTTCTCACAACCTCCAAATGAAAAACCTTGCTGCTGAATGCAGTTTACCGTCATACCCAGGACACAAGTGTTAATGTTTACGAGAAAGTGTGGTGGCAATGTAACCAACGCAAGAATGTTTTTTTTTTTTTTTTTTGCTTGCTGGTATCGGAGATATGATCTTCCAAGGGGCTCGAAAATTTGTAAACAACATTGTTTTTGCATAAGACTGATTTCTCAAATCCTACTTTTTTTTGGCAATCATTAGATTAGTTTCTTTTTAAAATAAAAGTTAAATCATCTGTTTAAAATAATTATTCTTTGTACTTACCAATTATGTTTTTAATCTCTTCTTCATGTTGTTTATAATTAGAATGCATCGGGTTACATTATAATAAACTGATGATTTTTTTTTTTTTTTTGTCTATATCAGGATATTTTTCCTTAACTTCTTTTAAAGCTAATTCGATTTCCTCATTAATAATACGGTTTGTGTTTGTTTTATGTTATCCAGTTCTATCCCCTGTAGGTTAAATAAAATTTCCGGAAGGCTACTCGGGTCACCTGATGAAGGGTCGAAACGTTTTGATAACAACAACAAAAATGTCATGGTGAAACACACTTATTCCTCAGGTAATGGACTCTCCCTCCTATATTAATAAGAGTTAACAGGAAGTTAACGGAAGAAGTCTTTGGGAAGTTCTTGAGAGTTCTTTAGAGTTCTATTGGAGTTCAGTAGAACTAGTAGACAGTTGATATTAATCGGCAGTTAGCCGAATACTAAGGAATCAGCTTTCAGTGGAAGATTACCAAGTTCCTAAGATGTTTTGGGTGCATTAAGTCGATTAGCAACCGACATAGCACGATTATAACCTTCAGTGCGAAAACTACTCCACAACAAAAAATGAGAAATAATGCAAATAACTCGTCTCCTAAATCCATACAGGAATTATAAAGTTCTTGATAAAATAATGTGTACTTCGGGCACTCATTACGTCAGGCCTTGTACAGGATAAAAATCGTTCTACACACACACACACACACACACACACACACAAAACCAAACTATGAGCTAAAAGTTTGGAACGAACCTCTCAAATTGATGTGCGCTGTGGTGTAATGGACGTAGGCTCAGAACGAAAAGTCGGAGAGCCAAGTTCGAATTTCACATGAATTCGTTGCATATTCACGCAAATACCCTTGGAAAATGTGTCTCTTCTTCCTCCAGCTATGGGTTGAATAGCAGGATAAATTGGGTTCTATAGCCTTGGTTGGCAACCGGTCTACCACAGAAAGTAATGGCAATCTACCGCGAGAAAATCTTCTGCTTAGTCACTCATAGATCGAAAGAGACATGATAGCCTAAGCGTTTATCATGAATGGCACTTAACTGATAGTCAATAGTCATTCAGGTGAGGAAGATGTGGAGAGACATGATTGCCCAAGCGTGTAACACGTATAACACTTAACTGATAGTCAATAGTGATTCAGGTGAGGATGTTGTGGAGAGACATGATCGTCCCAGCGTGTATCATGTATGGCACTTAACTGGTAATCAATAGTGACTTAAGTGAGGAAGTTGTGGAGAGACATGATCGCCCAAGCGTGTATCACATATGGTAACTGATAGTAAATAGTGATTCAGGTGAGGAAATTGTGGAGAGACATGATCACCCAAGCGTATCACGTATGGAACTTTACTGATAGTCAATAGTGATTCTGGTGAAGAAGTTGTGGTGAGACATGCTCGCACAAGTGTGTATTACGTATGACACTTAACTGATAGTCAATAGTGATTTCGGTGAGGAAGTTGTGGAGAGACACGATCGCTCAAAGGGGTATCACGTATGGCACTTAATTGAGTGACTAAAGATTTATGCAGTTTAAGTAAATCTTACTAAACAAGGCTTTTTTGTAATCATTTCACCCTAAGCAAGGTAATAAGTCCACTATGACGCAAGGGATTGAGAAAATGAATAGAAGCAAGAAACCAGAATAGAGACCCACAAGCGAGATACGCAAGAGAAGTAACTTGGTATTTACCAGAAACCTCCCCACAGAGGCCGAAAGTCGTTTTTAATGTGGCAACTCTGAGCCCTTAAGTACGGGCAAAAAATTTCCCCTAGACCCAGCAGAAGCGTTGAGTAGGACTCTTGTCTGTTTTCCAAGGGCAGAGAGTCTAGCAGAGAAGAAATTGTTTGCATAGAACTTACGGTTACATCTAACCCTTTCAACTGTTAAATAATTGTCTTCCAATTTAGAAAGAATGTGTAAAATACGACGCAAAAAAAGACATTAACCACAATCTTTAATATTCTAAAAAGGATTGCAAAAAATAATAATAATAATAATCAACTGGTCGGGTGCCCCTACTATCCACCTAGGTGTCCTTGACAAAATCTAACGGAGAATCTGTAATGTGATCGATCCCGACGTGGCAGCTCAGATACAGTCACTTTTTCACGGCGCGATGTTGCTTCCCTGTGTCTCTTCTACAAATACATTCACGGCTTCTGCTCTGATGAACTTAGCTTGGGGCTATATGATTATTAAAAAAAAAAATTCTATACTATTACAATGTGGATATAAAGTGGGGGATCAGTTCTACATTACAATCAATATATAGACTGATCCCTCATTTTATGGCCAGAGTCATCCGTCTCTTACCATCCGCCTGTGCATTGAATACTGCTGCCATATCTGGTTGGGTGCTCCTGCTATCCATCTAGGGGTCCTTGACAAAATCCAACGGAGAATCTGTAATGTGATCGATCCCGACTTGGCAGCTCGGATACAATCACTTTCTCACTGGCGCAATGTGGCTTCCCTGTGTCTCTTCTACAAATACTTTCACGGCTTCTGCTCCGATGAACTTAGCTCACTGGTGCCTCCTGTACATGAATTTACTCGAGCCACAAGATTAGCAACTAGGTCCCACCCTTTTACTGTGAAACCAATAAAATATAAACGCAAATTCTACTCCAACAGCTTCTTTTCTCGCACTTCCCGTCTGTGGAATTCCCTTCCGTTTACTTGCTTCCCTGACAGCTACAATCTCCAAGAATTTAAATGTAAAGTAAATAGTCATCTCCTATCTCATTAACCTACATCCTCTCTCTCTCTCTCTCTCTCTCATGCTCCTTTCTCCGTCCACTCCACTCTCATCAGTATTCTCATCCTTCTCTTACCCACTTCCTGACACCCCCTATAACCTGTCATTCTTTCTCATAACTTTCCTCCTATGTAATCCCCAGCACAACAGTGGCAGTAAACTGCCTTGCTTAGAGCGATAGGATTATAAACAAAAAACGAAAAAAAACTTCTTTATTCCTTCCTCTTAATAATAACAAAGATTTTGACGAAAGAACATTTGAAAATACTATCTGCAGATTATCAATATTTGTTTAACGAACAAATATGTCAAGAGGATTTTGAAGATAATCCGATTTGATGTCTCCATTTTAAAATTAAATTTACTCAAATTGAGCGAAAGAAAACATTAAATAACAAAATTTAAATGAAAGAAAGAAAAATCCTGTTTTCTGTTTGCTTTTAAATTTGATTTAAATTGTAAAAAATATTGAAATCACTTGAAAATTGCTGCAAAATTCCACCAAATTACGTTCCGTGAATGGCAACAAATGTTATTATATATGCTGAGCAGTCATTTAGTTCATTTTTGTTGAACAATATATATATATATGCACACACACACTACCGGCCATAATCATTAGGCCACCCCAGGATTTTAAAAGAAATGATGTATTTCATAATATTTTTGTATTTATTGCCCAATGGATAATTCTAAATGAAAATAGAATGGTTCTTTTGTTATTATTTCTTTGCAAAATTTTACAAAGCAAATAGCAACAATTTACCCATCGCACCTGTAGATTTTATATATATATATATATATATATACACACACTACCGGCCATAATTATTAGGCCACCTCAGTTTTTTCATTCTTTCATTGACGAAACTGCAATATAAGTAATTATTAAATATTTATAAATTCATTTGATGCACATGTTATTGTGCAGTATTAACAAAAGAACCATTCTATTTTCATTTACAATTATTTACTAAAAAATGGTATGAAATACATTTTTTCTTTCAAAATACTGTGGCCTAATAATTATAGCCGGTAGTATATATATATATATATATATATATATATATATATACTACCGGCCATAATTATTAGGCCACCCCAGTTAAAAAAAAATTAATATATTTCATACTATTTTTAGTATTTATTGCCAAGTGGATAATTCGAAATGAAAATAGAATGATTCTTTTGTTATTATTACTTTGCAAATTTTTATAAGGCAAGAAAGCAAAGATGAACTCGTCCGAATCACCCTAAATTTTCTTAATTCTTTCTGTGATGAAACTGCAATATAGGTAATTATTAGATATTTATAAATTTATTTGATGCACATGTTATTGTGCAATATTAACAAAAGAACCATTCTATTTTCATTTACAATTATTCGGTTGGCAATAAATACTAAAAAATATTATGAAATACATCATTTTTTTAAAACACTGGTGTGATAATAATTTTGGTAGTATGTATAAATCCTAACTTTTTAGGACCTTGAATAAGATCTCGATGATTTTTCACGAGAAGTAATATTTTATTTACAAAAACTGATAAGAAAGATGTCACTGAAAATATTGTCCATCGCTAACACTATTTTAACCCATTTTTCTAGCAGCGTTTAAATTCCACATCGGAAATACATCATTTTTTTTTAAACACTGGGGTGGCTTAATAATTATGGTAGCGTATATAGAGTGTGAGAGTAAAATTGTCATTTTGTGTTTTCAATTTCCTGTATGTACGTTGTTGGTTTTTGATTTTGTCGACTTCACCCTTTGCCATGACGCAATTTATTCAACCAGAAATGAAGAAATGGCATGCGGTAATGGTTGGCATTCGAGCTTCCAATACGAACATTCCAGAGTTTTTGAAAATGCTTGAAGTTCTAGGAAGGCGCCATCATTTTTTCTTGCCTAAATACTTTCAATTCCCTCAGTAATCATTCTCAGTGGTGAATTACAAAGATAAACCTTTTGTAACTTATTGTACTTATGCCTATATTATGATAAACATGTTGGAATGAAGATATGCTGCCTATATATATATATATATATATATATATAAACCATTTGTGTTAAATATCTTCGCTGTACATACTCATTTTTTACTTCTGTATTGAATATTTTTTGTTATTTATACCTTAAGAGAGGCTGTTTTCTGCTACCTTTTTTATTGATATATATATATATATATATATATATATATATATATATATATATATATATATCAACCACTTTAACAACACTCTCTCCAAAATTCCAACGGTCAGAGACTTGTTCCCCAATCACTAACCCCCACCAACACCTCAAACACAACTGACCAAATATATAAAAAAAAACAGGCTTTCCATTCCTTTACATACCGCCTGATGAGACATTGAAATTTCAATGTCGAAACAAATGTACCTTTGTCGTGGATATATATATATATATATATATATATATATATATATATATATATATAGAAAACTTACGTACATATTCTAAAATATAATTTATAATAAATATATATGTATTACATATATAACTGTAAACTTGTCTTTGAACACGTCTCGAAAAACCCACCGAGTCTAAACGCGGAGGGGAAAAAAATGGAAATAAAAAAAGAAACGAACTAAGCACTTGAACATTAGTCAAAGTACGAGTCGAAAGAAAAAAAACCCGAGACGAGGAACCTAACACGTAAAGCGCTCAATACACTAGTAGAGCAAACTTGCCCTGAAGATCCTATTTGGTGAAACCTTTGTAGGTTCGTTGGCTCTCTAGGTTAGCTACTTACTTATTTACTTATATATATATATATATATATATATATATGTGTGTGTGTGTGTGTGTGTGTGTGTGTGTGTGTGTGTGTGTGTGTGTAAATTGATAATTTTACATATGGGTATAAACACTAAAGTATACGCACATACACAAAAATATTATTCAGGTGCTAATAAAATAGTTCGCAACGTAGTATAAACAGAGCTATTAATTATATATTAATAAATGGCACAACTCGGAGTATCATGCACGACGCAATCATCAGATGCATTTTATAAATTGATCGACGAAGAACAATATATATATATATATATATATACTACAATTCAAAGTTTGAGACCACTTATGGTAATTTTCTAAATTGACCCCAAACGTTTTTTCTTTTCTTTTCTTTTTTTTTTTTTTGTAGTTAAAATAAGATTAAATTACGATCAATTAAGTGCCATACGTGATACACGCTTGGACGACCATGTCTCGAAAGAGACATGACTGTCTAGGCAGAATATTTTCCCGAAGTAGGTTGCCATTACTCTTTGCGGTAGACCGGTTGCCAACCTGGGCTATAGAACCCAACCTGTCCTGCTATTTAACCCATAGCTGGAAGACGTAAAGACGGATTATTACCACTCTTGAGGGTATTTGCGCGTAAATGAATGCAACGAATTCAAGTAGAATTCGAACTCGGCTCTCCTATTTCTATTTACGTGCCAATATCCACTGCACATAGTTTAAAGAAGAAGTGGGACAAGAATTTGTTTTTTATTGGAAATTATATTCTGACAAAAAGAAAAAAAAACATTCAATGATTAAATTTTGCTCTCGTCAAAATATCCCTCGATGGCCTTGATTACTACTGCTATAATTTTTGGCATTCGTTGCAAAAGTTTCTCAAAGAATAAAATTGATAATTGATTCCATTCTTTTTGCAATCAATCTAAAACCTCTTTTTTTTTCTCCCCCCCCCCCGTCTCCTGTCAAAGAAAGTTCATATCATTCTAATTATGGCGGTGGGTTGAAACTTATATATATATATATATATATATATTCAGTAATGAATTCGAACACTGTCAGTTACTGGCGTATGTATACATGGTATGTCACGCGCTTCTTCTACATAGCTCAGCGGTAGAATCACCGACTGATGTCAATGCGGTCGGGTTTCGATCCTGGCTAAAAAGCAATCGGATGTCTAACCATACTGATGAGCTGTGGTACAGTTAAACAGATCTGTCTGCGGATGACACTATATATATCACCGAAGTTAAGCAACGTTGAGCCTGATCAGTACTTAGATGGGTGACCACTTGGGAATACCAGGTGCTGTAAGCGTTATTGACGGATGTGCGTTGTTGTGCAGCGGAGGTCGGCTCGGAGGGGGAAATCGGTGAGCCGAGTTCCAATGCCAGTCGAACACTTTGCATTCTCTTACGCACTGGTACCCTTGGTATTAATCCGTCCCTTCCCTCCAGTTATGGGTTAAATAACTGAGGTCTGTTGTTCATGCAATTGTTTGTTATCAGCAGTTCCAAAAAGTTTGGATGGTGCTACACAAGCCTTCACCACTTTAAACAATTCTGTGTGTGGTTGTCTGTGTTAGACGCTCATACGTCAACATCGACGGGAGAGTACATAATATATATATATATATATATATATATGTGTGTGTGTGTGTGTGTGTGTGTGTGTGTGTGTGTATGTGTGTGTGTATATGTGTGTGTGTGTGTATATATATATATATGTGTGTGTGTGTGTGTATATGTGTGTGTGTGTATATATTGGAGTAGATAGACTAAACTATCGCCCGGTTCACACTCCACCCACATCTATTGAACAGGTGAAGAGGCTCATCCCTTGTTTCCTGTTTAGGATGCGGTTCCCGGTTTTCTCTTTTCCAATCTTTTCACTGTTTTCCTTTATTATTTTATTTATTTATTTTTTTTTTTTTTTTTTCAATTGGAGTAGATAGACTAAACTATCGTCCGGTTCACACTCCACCCACATCTATTGAACAGGTGAAGAGGCTCATCCCTTGTTTCCTGTTTAGGATGCGGTTCCCGGTTTTCTTTTCTTTTCCAATCTTTTCACTCTTTTCCTTTATTATTTTATTTTATTTATTTATTTATTTTTTTTTTCAATTGGAGTAGATAGACTAAACTATCGCCCGGTTCACACTCCACCCACATCTATTGAACAGGTGAAGAGGCTCATCCCTTGTTTCCTGATTAGGATGCGGTTCCCGGTTTTCTCTTTTCCAATCTTTTCACTCTTTTCTTTTATTATTTTATTTTATTTATTTATTTTTTTTTTTCAATTGGAGTAGATAGACTAAACTATCGCCCGGTTCACACTCCACCCACATCTATTGAACAGGTGAAGAGGCTCATCCCTTGTTTCCTGTTTAGGATGCGGTTTCCGGCTTTCTCTTTTCCGTTCTTTTTACCCTTACGTAGCCCCTTGCGCATCAGTGGCATTACCGCCTTGCTCGGGGTGATATGATTAAAAAAAAAAAAAAAAAAAAATATATATGTGTGTGTGTGTGTGTGTGTGTATATATATATATGTGTGTGTGTGTATATATATATATATGTGTGTGTGTGTATATATATATATGTGTGTGTATATATATATATATATATGTGTGTGTGTGTGTGTGTTATATATATATATATATATATATATATATATATATATATATATATACATACACACACACAGAGAGCAGTAAAAAATCTAGGACAAGATTGGTAATTCGGGAGAATTCTAGTAACATCGTTTGAATATTAAAACTAACCAAACAGAAAGTTCAATGCAAATTTAATTTAATTTACAGGACAGATATTTATTTATTTGTAAATTCGGATCACATTTAGTGGGAGTTGCTATTTCAACATGTTCGTTCGAGACAACCCCAGTCAACCAAGCAACGAAGAAAAATTCTTGTCCGGGGATACGATTCTTCTCAGCTCAAACTTATCGTAACCAACATTCATCACCCCTTCCTTTACTAACCCTTGCTCCCGGACAAGGATTTTTCGGTAAATGTTCGTTTTCACTCCCGACGGCTTTCCCCCTTCAAATTTATCCAAAATAGCATTATTTCTGTGCAAATGTATATGCTGAACTCAAATTAACAATTAGTTATTGATGAAACCTACTTTTTTTTATTTGAAAGTCCATAAAAAAAAAACGAACTATATCCCGCACTTTTTTCTCTCCTGTAACTCTCACGAAGTCATGTAATTAACTGCAGAATGACGTTCTACGTAGGCAGCAATTTTCTGTCGATTTTTGGACGATTTTCTTCATTTACTGAAACTTTTGGCGATGTACTTCCTGGTATGATAGTAATAAGCGTAGAAATACAACAGCGCATAACTTTCCTGACAGGAAGTACATCGCCGGAAGTGTCAGTAAGTGAAGAAAAATCGACCAAAAATCTGCCAAAATTCGTTGCTTACGCAGTACGTCATTCTGCATTTAATTACATGACTTCGTGAGAGTTACGGGAGAGAAAAAGTGCAAGATATATAGTTCGTTTTTTATGGACATTTAGATAAAAAAAAAATTTAAAAAAAAGATAAGTTTCTTCAATAACTAACAGTTGATTTGAGTTCAGCCTATACATTTGCACAGAGATAATGCTATTTTGGATAAATTTGAAGGCGAAAAGCCGTCGGGGGTTAAAACGAACATTTACCGATTTTTCTTCTTTCCTTGGTTAGACCCCGATTAATATAGATTCCTCTATATGCTCGCCTATTTATTCCTTACTCTGTTACTTTCTCCCTTTTGTTTATCCCGCCCCCCCCCCCCCGGCAATATTAATATTAGTAATGATTAGTTACACACCTTTAATTTCATCTCCGTGCATTATAATATTTTATTTATTTTAGAATTTTCATTTTAGAATTTTCCATTTAAAATTAAAATTTAATTTTTTTATCTCCGTATAGTTTTTGTCTACTTAAATTTTACTGTGTGTGTGTGTGTGTGTGTGTGTGTGTGTGTGTGTGTGTGTGTGTGTGTGTGTGTGTGTGAAAAGTGTATGTATATAATTATAAATATCAATATATATATATATATACATATATGTAATTTGTTACATATATTATATTGTTTACATATTATATGCGTAGTACTTATTTAAAAGCGCTCGATATCAGTGATAGAGCTGACATATTCATATAGATGCCTATCTATATGAATATATATATATAACATAGACACCTATCTATCTATCTATCTATATATATATATATATATATATATATATATATATAACATAGACACCTATCTATATGAATGTACATATATATATATATATATATATATATATATATATAACATAGACACCTATCTATATGAATGTACATATATATATATATATATCTATCTATATATATATATAACATAAACACCTATCTATATGAATACTAATAATTAAAATCCGTTATGTAAAATATTACTCTGTTAAATAAACGAATTTAACACTGAGTTCTCTCGAGTTCGTCTCCTTTGGAATTTACCCGGATTACATACCAAGTGTACTACATTATATATATATATATATATATATATATATATATATATATATATATATAGACACCTATCTATATGAATATATATATATATATGACACCTATCAATATGAATATATATATATATGACACCTATCTATATGAATATATATATATATATGACACCTATCTATATGAATATATATATATATCATAGACACCTATCTATATGAATATACATATATATATCTATATGAATGTGTGTGTATTTGTGTACATAATGATTAATATGTATCTATGTGTGTAGATATAATGTTTAATATATGCATACATACATTATTTCAGGCAGGGTCGGTGCGAGTGTCTTTTGTTTCCCAATCTATGATACGGAGCTTCGGCACCGATCACACACACATTTACTACATCTCAATTTAAATAAGATTCGTATAAAATAGATATTTTATTGTAACCTAAGTTATAATAATCCAATAATGGATCATATGCAATGCGGATGAACACATCAAGTAGAAAAATTGTAAATAAATACAATGTATCTAAATACAAATTACAGCCATGTTATAAAAGATCATTCCATTTAACACATTCAACAATAGTCATGGTCCTGGGTATGACGGT
>JBBBDQ010001803.1:552500-570000 GCA_037127315.1 Ascarosepion bandense
TCGTTTAATTTGTAAAATATACAGGCGCGTTAGGTAAATTGTTAGCATTTCTTACTTCTAATCTCATGCATGTGAGTTGTTTATTTTTGGTTTTTATCTCGTCTTGGGTCAGGATTATATTTTCCCATCCATTTTATTTGTCTGCTCTCCACTCCCTGTAAAAAGATCGCTGCTTGATCTATCTAAACTTATTTATAAATGGAACTTTGTGTGTGTGTGTGTGTGTGTGTGTGTGTGTGTGTGTGTGTGTGTGTCCGTTACCTATAGACTCCGAAACTGCTGAACCGATTTTCTTGAAATTTTACACAGTTGTACTATAAGCGTCTGCGAGTGTTCTTAGCTAGGTTTTGCGTCGAGGTACGCCCGATAAATATCGATAATTGAAAAAATCGGGTTATAGAAGGAGTGGTCCGATTTTAATCAAATTTGATACACTCATAAACAAAGAAACAAGAAACGATACTCGGAACTTTCAAGGTTGCAGTTCTTACAATAGTGCAGAAAATCGATAATATATATATATATATATATATATATATATATATATATATATATATATATATATAAAAGGCAAGATGTTTGTGTGTGTGTGTGTCTGTTTATCTGTCTGTATGTCCTTTATACAAATCCACAATTTTTATCCGATTCTCACCAAACTTCACACAAATATTCTTTAGGCTGAGTCTGAGCTCCAGGACCATGGATTAGTTTTAAAGCTTTCATTACACCCGAGCAACGCCGGGCTATACTGCTAATTTTGCTATAAAGGCAGAATAAAGCAGCCTCTTATTTTGTGGGTCTGTTGGGTCCAACTAACATCATGGATTTATTTTGTATTTTTGTTAAAAAAAATTTTGTTTTGGGATCGTATTCTTACCCCTGCCCATCTATCATGTCATGTGAACATTTTATATACTTTTGTTTATCATAGATCGTATATATAATTTTTATTCTCAATTGGGGTTTTTTTTAGGTCCCCTGAGTATATGTGCTTTCTGGTGCTATCGACTCGGAACGACAAATCGGGGAGCCGAGTTCGAATTCCAGCTGAATTCCTCGCATTCGCTTAGGCACAAATACCATTGGGAAAGGTATTAATCCGTCTCTTCCCTCCAGTTATGGGTTAAATAACAGGACAGATTGGGTTCTATAGCGTTGGCTGGCAACCAGTCTACCGCAGAAAGCAATGGCAACCTACTGCGGGATGATCTTCTGCCCAGTCACTCATGTCTCTTTCGAGACTTGATCGCCGAAAGCGTGTATCACGTATGACACTTAACTGACTGAGTGTATGAGGTATTTTGGTAGATGAAGGTTTGTTTGATGATGGATAAGTTCCTATGGTGAATGAAAAAATTATAAATATGACTGGGTCGTGATTAGCTAGTCAGATAGTGAAACTAACCTGAGTTTTTGTTCCCACTCCCCAATTCGGCCTTGTGCCAAAACTAAATGTAACATTTAGTTAATAAATTGTTTTTGGTTTTGTGGACTGCAGAGTATAGTAGGGTCAGTTGGGCAAGGTCCAAGAGAAAAAAAAACCTCCAACACGAACAATTCCGAAAGTTTTGGTGTCAATCTGAGGACAGTGCAGAGGATTCGGAAAGAGTTGGTTGATATATCCAGTCATGATGATGTTTGGAGTGATCACTAATGATGGTGACGTTATTCCTCGATTTGTCTTCCCAGTGGGATTCAGACTCAATTCAGAAGCCTACATCAACTGCTTTGAAGAGGTAGTGCTGCCTTTGGTCAAGAGGGTGGCTGCTTGAATACCCTGTGCCTGGAAACACAACACTTTACCATGCGAGACAAGCAGGAGAACTCTTCATGGCTGTCAAACAATTTCTGCGACCAAATCCCCTCTTACATTTGGCTACTTAACACCCAAGACTGAGCGAAAGACCAACAAAACTCCTTGTAACACTAAAGATGAACTGAAGCTAAGGATTATGACAGCATTCACCAACTTAAAAAAGGAAACCAACCAGAAGAGAAGCAGGAGATTCCGAAATTGTCTGAAGGCTTTTGTTAAAGCCAATGGGGATTTTATTCAATGAATTTACGCTTTAGTATTTAAAAATATTTTGTACAATTTTAGTAAATATATCTGTTAAAACGAGTGTTATATTCATTCATGAATAATCTATCTATCTATCTATCTATCTATCCTAGTTTGTTCATATCTGTTCTATCTATCTATCTATCTATCGATCTATCTATCTATCTATCTATCTATCTATCTATCTATCTGTCCTAGTCTGTTCATATCTATCTATCTATCTATCTGTCCCAGTCTGTTCATATCTATCTATCTATCTATCTATCTATCTATCTATCTATCTATCTATCTATCTATCTATCTATCTGTCCTAGTCTGTCTATATCTATCTATCTATCTATCTATCTATCTATCTATCTATCTGTCCTAGTCTGTTCATATCTATCTATCTATCTATCTGTCTCAGTCTGTTCATATCTATCTATCTATCTATCTATCTGTCCTGTCTGTCTATATCTATCTATCTATCTATCTATCTATCTATCTGTCCTAGTCTGTCTTTATCTATCTATCTATCTATCTATCTATCTATCTATCTATCTATCTATCTATCTATCTGTCTCAGTCTGTCTATATCTATCTATCTATCTATCTGTCCTGCCTGTCTATCTATCTATCTATCTATCTGTCCAGTCTGTTCATATCTATCTATCTATCTATCTATCTATCTATCTATCTATCTATCTATCAATCTATCTATCTATCTATCTATCTATCTATCTATCTATCTATCTATCTATCTGTCTCAGTCTGTTCATATCTATCTATCTATCTATCTATCTATCTATCTATCTATCTATCTATCTGTCCTAGTCTGTTCATATCTATCTATCTATCTATCTGTCCTAGCCTGTTCATATCTATCTATCTATCTATCTATCTGTCCTAGTCTGTTCATATCTATCTATCTATCTATCTATCTATCTATCTATCTGTCCCAGTCTGTCTTTATCTATCTATCTATCTATCTATCTATCTATCTATCTATCTATCTATCTATCTATCTAGCCTGTTCATATCTATCTATCTATCTATCTGTCCTAGTCTGTCTATATCTATCTATCTATCTATCTGTCCTAGTCTGTCTATCTATCTATCTATCTATCTATCTATCTATCTATCATCTATCTATCTATCTATCTATCAATCTATCTATCTATCTATCTATCTATCTATCTATCTATCTATCTATCTGTCCTAGTCTGTTCATATCTATCTATCTATCTATCTATCTATCTATCTATCTATCTATCTGTCCCAGTCTGTCCATCTATCTATCTATCTATCTGTCCCAGTCTGTCTATCTATCTATCTATCTATCTGTCCTAGTCTGTTCATATCTATCTATCTATCTATCTGTCCTAGTCTTTTGTTCATATCTATCTATCTATCTATCTATCTATCCTAGTCTGTCTTTATCTATCTATCTATCTATCTATCTATCTATCTATCTATCTATCTATCTATCTATCTGTCCCAGTCTGTTCATATCTATCTATCTATCTATCTGTCCTAGTCTGTTCATATCTATCTATCTATCTATCTATCTATCTATCTATCTATCCTAGTCTGTCTATATCTATCTATCTATCTATCTATCTATCTATCTATCTAACTAACTATCTATCTGTCCTTGTTCTGTCTATGTATCTGTCTCTATCTATCTATCTATCTATCTATCTATCTATCTATCTGTCCTAGTCTGTTCATATCTATCTATCTATCTATCTATCTATCTATCTATCTATCTATCTATCTATCTATCTATCTATCTGTCTGTCTCAGTCTGTTCATATCTATCTATCTATCTATCTATCTATCTATCTATCTATCTATCTATCTATCTGTCCTGTCTGTTCATAGCTATCTATCTATCTATCTATCTATGTCTCAGTCTGTTCATATCTATCTATCTATCTATCTATCTATCTATCTATATGTCCCATTCGTTCATATCTATCTATCTATCTATCTATCTATCTGTTTTAGTCTGTCTATCTATCTATCTATCTATCTATCTATCTATCTATCTATCTGTCCTAGTCTGTCTATATCTATCTATCTATCTATCTATCTATCTATCTATCTATCTATCTATCTATCTATCTGTCCTAGTCTGTCTATCTATCTATCTATCTATCTATCTATCTATCTATCTATCTATCTATCTATCTATCTGTCTGTCCTAGTCTGTCTATCTATCTATCTATCTCTATCTATCTATCTATCTATCTATCTATCTATCTATCTACCCTAGTCTGTTCATATCTATCTATCTATCTATCTATCTATCTATCTATCTATCTGTCCTAGTCTGTTCATATCTATCTATCTATCTATCTATCTATCTATCTATCTATCTATCTATCTATCTCTCTATCTATCTATCTATCTATCTATCTATCTATCTATCTATCTATCTATCTATCTGTCTGTCCTAGTCTGTTCATATATATCTATCTATCTGTCCTAGTCTGTTCATATCTATCTATCTATCTATCTATCCTAGTCTGTTCATATCTATCTATCTATCTATCTATCTATCTATCTATCTATCTATCTGTCCTAGTCTGTTCATATCGACCTATCTATCTATCTATCTATATATCTATCTATCTATCTGTCCTAGTCTGTTCTATATCTATCTATCTATCTATCTATCTATCTATCTATCTATCTATCTATCGACCTGCATACCTGATATATTGACTAAACTTTGATAATAATAGTTCCGAATAATAACCAGTTTTTCGCATGTAATGATATTTGCTCTGCGTATCAAACTCCATTATTAGCTTGGATTCCGAAGCGAAATCATTTCGATCTGAATTCAAAATAAGCCGCGGCCATTTTTCGTAATCACTGTTCCGCTCTCAGAGCGAGCCGACCAATTACCGTGCTCTTTTTTCTTCTCGCTCCTCCTCCCGCCACCTCGTTTGCCTCGTCCTTATCCTCCCTCCCCACCACACACACACACACACGTGCTCGCGCGCTCCTAATCACCTTCTTCTCTACCCACTCCCTAACCCCGCCTCCACCAACCGCCTGCACGCCCCACTCCGATCTTTTTCTTTGCGCGCCCGGCTCAGTCAAAATGGCCGACCGTACGCGCTCGCATAAATGACTTCTTTTTCTAGTCGCTCCACCCCCCCCCCCCCGACCACATTTTATCGCTGTTATATTTTAATCGTGACGTCGACTTTCTGCTTCTTACCACTTGGACTCCCTCTCTCTCTCTCTCTCTCTCTCTTTTTATGTATCTGTCTGTTTCTCTCTCCATTCTTCTTCTTCTTCTATGTGCCCTGTCCCTTCAGGACGTAGGCGATCATGGATCTCCACGTCTCCCTATCCCTTGTGGCTCTTAGTATGTTTGCTCCTGTTGCTCCTGGCAACCCCCGTTCCGTCATCCACCTGATCAGACTCTGCAGATATGTTATCCGCTGCCTTCCTCTGTCTCTCCTTCCTTCTATCTGACCAGTCAGTATCAGGTTCTCCAGGCTCTCCTTCCTCATTGCATGTCCCAGGAACTTCAGTTGTCTCTTCCTGATGCTCAGCATCAATTTCCTTTTTGTTGCCATTCTTTCTAACACTTCGTTGTTGCTTGTATGCTCAGTCCACGATATCCGTAGCATCCTTCTGTAGAACCACATTTCGGCCGCTTCCAGTTTTTTCCTCATTTTCGATGATATTGTCCAGCATTCACAGCCATATTGAAGAACTGACATCACGTAGCAGTCTAGCACTCTTTTCTTCGTTTCTATTGAGATCTTCCTGTGTGTTAGTATTTTGCTCATCTTCTGGAACGCGTCCTTTGCCATGCCAATTCGCCTTCGGATCTCTCCATTAGTATTATTATTATTAATGGAAGTGGGGATAGACAAATTCTTTCTTTTCTTTCGGCTGTCCTTATCACTTACTTTCATTCACTTCCCTCCCCTGTATTTTTTTTTTCATTCTCTCCTCATCTCGGTCCTTTTCCCTTCGCCTGCTCCCCAACTCAGTATTTTTACCCCATTTTATTCAGATTTGTTTCTTTACCCAAATAATTTGAGTAGATAGACTTTAATCGGAGTAGATAAACTATCGTCCGGTTCACACTCCACCCTCGTCTATTGAACAGGTGAAGAGGCTCACCCATTGTTCCCTGTTTAGGATGTGGTTTCCGGCTTTCTCTTTTCAAATCTTTTCACTCTTTTCTTTTTTCTTTATTTTTTTTTTCCCCCAATTGAAGTAGATTGACTAAACTATCGCCCGGTTCGCACTCCACCCACGTCTATTGAACAGGTGAAGAGGCTCATCCCTTGTTCCCTGTTTAGTATGTGGTTTCCGATTTTCTCTTTTCAAATATTTTCACTCTTTTCTTTTTTCTTTCTTTTTTTTTTTTTTCAATTGAAGTAGATAGACTAAACTATCGCCCGGTTCACACTCCACCCACGTCTATTGAACAGGTGAAGAGGCTCATCCCTTGTTCCCTGTTTAGTATGTGGTTTCCGATTTTCTCTTTTCAAATCTTTTCACTCTTTTCTTTTTTCTTTCTTTTTTTTTTTTTTTTATTCTTCAATTGAAGTAGATAGACTAAACTATCGCCCGGTTCACACTCCACCCACGTCTATTGAACAGGTGAAGAGGCTCATCCCTTGTTCCCACTTTAGGCTTTCTCTTTTCCAATCTTTTCACTCTTAAGTAGCCCCCTGCGCATCAGTGGCATTACCGCCTTGCTCGGGGTGATAGGATTTTTAAAAATTCATTCCTTTTGACTTTTAACTTTCTAATTTATTTGATTTATCTTAAGTTATGAGAAATATGAAAGTAAATAAAATCATTTAAACGAAATCCAAAGACGTGGAGTAATATTTGGTAAACTAATTTTTTGCTCTGTTCCCTAGGTCGAGGGTTCCATTTTTACAAGTTTCTCTGTACGTCTGACTTTCAGCCGGTTTAATATATTGTTAAATAAAATAACAAAAATATAATCAATTCAATAATACATTTAATAATCAGCTGAAAATAGTATACAAATCTTTACATATTACTGAAATGTATTATTTTAAGGAGGCCCGGTACAGTAATGAAAAGCTTTGGTTGGCCACCAGTCTACCAGAAAGCAATGGCAACCTACTGTGGGATAATCTTCTGGTCATTCAGTCATGTCTCTTTCGAGACATGGTCGCCCAAAACGTATATCACGTATGGCACTTAACTGATTGACTGATGATATCTCTTCTCCCTACAGCTATGGGTTGAATAGCAGATCAAACTGGGTTCTATAGCCTTGGGTGGAAACTGGTCTAGCAGAAAGAAAGCTTTGAATTCAAACCACTTAACTGACTGATCATATGCGCTGATTCCTTAAGTTTACGTACTTTCCAGTGTTGTTCTCTATTATTTCAACTTTATTCCATATGGGGTGGTGATCCCTTTTCTGCCATCATATGTGGTCAGCTACGCCTGATTTTTACAGTAGTGGTGAACAAATAACTTAGAGAGTTGAGTTAAAGGGAGATAACTACATGGCTACCAGAAGTAGCATCGCACGTGGAATGAGAGCGATATACCCCAGTGATCGAAATAAAGGATTCGGTTCAAAATTTCTAGCACTTGAGAAGGCCGGAGCGTACAACGACCGAAACGTCGTAAACATGGCAGTAAAGATGAGGACAGTAGTCCGAATAATGTAAATACTACCTCATCTCAGAAGTATAGACAAATACTGAAAGAAATCTCTCTTATATCCGGGATTTCTCTTATATCCGGGTTATATTGTAGCTACAAATAAATCTACTGGTATCAGAGAACACTAGTATATATGATCAGTCAGTTAAGTGTTATACGTAATACATACTTGGGTGATCATGTCTCGAAAAAGACATGGCTGAATGTTCATAAAATTTTCCCACAGTCAGTCAGTTAATGTCATATGTGATACACGCTTTGGACGATCATGTCTCGAAAGAGACATAACTGACTGACCAGATGACTATCTCGCAGTAGGTTGCCATTGCTTTCTGCGGTAGACTGATTGCCAACCAAGGTTATAGAACCCAGTCTGTCCTGTTATTTAACCCATAACTGGATAAAAGAGACGGATTCGTACCTTTCTCAAGGGTATTTGCGCGTAAGTGAATGCAATGAATTCAACTGGAATTCGAACTCGGCTCTCCGATTTCTCGTTCCGAGCCGATATCCACTGCACCACAACGCACATTCTAACGACTTGTACTTTTTTTAAATAGAAACGAGGTAAGGCTTATTTACACTATTTACATTATTCAGACTATTGTCCTCATCTTTACTGCCATGTTTACGACGTTTCGGCCGTAATACGCTTCGGCCTTCTTCAGGTGCTAGGCATTTCGAACGGAACCCTTTATTACGATCACCGTAAATGAATGCAAGGAATTCAACTGGAATTCGAACTCGGCTCTCCGATTTGTCGTTCCGAGTCGATATCCACTGCACCACAACGCACATCTTTTCCCACAGTAGGTTGCTATTACTTTTGCTTTCAAAATTTGATTTATGTATAACGCGAATTGTAGTTTAAGAGTACCTTCGAATCAAAATGGTTTCTATAAATATCCTGCGATAATAAATAGCTGAGAATGCTGAATAAACGATGCGTAGATGCCAGAGTAGCTACTGTTTTTGAAAGTTTACCATTCTTCAAGTGCGCTCAATCAGGGTGTGAGAGCGATTTTATGACGTCATAGAACCGCATTGCAAATTTGCGAACTGCGTTTGTTATTTTTGGTAACTATTGCCGTTGCCTAGCGAAGTTTAATGTCAACACAAAATAAAATCGTCGCTGATGGTGGATGTTATTGTGTTACCGTCTTAATAACCTCTCTGAAGATGGCTCATGTGAGCCGAAAGCTTAGATCCAACTTAACAAAAAATTATCCAAATGTTGGAGAATTTTTGTCTTTATTTTTAACTGGAATTAAAGCCAAAATACGACGTTTAGAACGGCTCATGATTAAGCATAATAGGCATTCATTGTCTCTTATATTTAACAGTATATGTTTAGAAAAAATATATATATATGGTGATTCCAAAAAACGGGAATTTTAAAGTGTCTATTGGCAGACATGAGCAAGTGGCAGCATTGCGAAACAGTGGCCACACAAAGTAAATGCTTTGCCATTTCAGTAACCATGGATCAAGATGAATTTCTAAGCAAGTTATGGATGTCAGATGAGACCCATTTTCATCTCACAGGTTACGTGAAGGAGAGTTGCCGTTACTGGGCAGACACAAATCCTAATGAAGTTCATGAGCGCCCTTTACACGCTAGTAAGATTGTTATATATCACTGTACGACGACAAACAACGAGAACACGCATATATAAAAATATAAGGTTATATTTTTATTCCTGACGACGAACCCGTGTGGAACAGAGAATGGAAGAGTGAGAGCGCACATAGAATGGGTCGACGGGAGTGTATTCTTGCCTGTGGTGTCTCTCTGCTTCCACTTGCCGTTCTCTGCTGGCGAATCTGTGTGTCGATTTCTTTTTATAGTCTTCTAGAACCGGGACTTTTCCTTCCGGTTTTGCCTCGCCTACGCAACGCCCACGTAATTCCAAGAGACACCTGTTCTGTTTGCCTCCGTAGTCATTTCCGCCGCTGTCGGAAATAAGGTCAAACGAGCCCGACTCATAACCCTGCGACATCCGCTCCAGGCCCCGACAGGATGTATTTCTCAAACACCTGTCTTGTCGTTCGCTGACCCCTTCATCGACGGGAAATATCATCGATTGCATCAACCTTCTTCGGGTGGGGGCTAGATTGCTATATTACAAGATGACAGTATGGTGTGCTCTTTCATTACATAGGATCATCGGACCTTGTTTTTTTTTTTTTTTAATGAACAGGGGATCTCAGTCACTGTCACTGTCTCAACAGCAGATTTCATGAATGCATTCGTACAGGAGAACGCCATCTACAAGACGTCATTTTTAAATAATGAAAATTTCATCATTGTTTCTTAAATGGCATTTTTTAAGGTTTCAATTACTTTGATTAAAATATTTTTCTTCCATTACTCTTGGTTTCATTGGATTGTTAAAAGGGTCCCGTTTGTTTGTTTGTTTGTTTGTTTGTTTTTTGGTGTGTGTGTGGGGGGTTCACTCTATATATGAATATTTACGTTTTCACTTGTAGAGATTGATCATTGTAAGTGTAAAAACTAAAAAATAACGTAAATAAAAGCGCTTATGAAAATTTTAAAATATACATTCTGTAATAAATAGAATTATACTCGTCTGAGGCTTACCAAATGAGAAACTCCGAAATATTGCTAATACAATCATTATAGCTTTCGGGGGCGAAAAGTGTTTATTGTTAGCAGAAATTCCGTTCGTCCTGATATTTGTTCAATTATAATTTTATGTATATCAAGAGCTGGTGTTATTGTTATCATTATTATTTCCTTTGTTTTGTTGTATACTAATTTGTGCCCGGGTCCCAACCAGCGACCTAAGTTCAGAAATAGTATCATGATATTTTCAAAGTTTTTTTTTTTTTTTTTTTTTTTTTAATAAAATCCAACCTACGATCACAGCCATTTTATTTAGACAAAGCACCTCGTAAAGTGTGAACTATAGATTTGAGAACATTTGTTTGTATTACTTTAAGGCTTGGGCTACCTGGAGTCACTTCAATGAGGCTATCGATACTTTTTTCTAGTCACTCCAACTACAAATGCAATTATTGATATCATCATGGACTACATTTTTTAGATTTCCACTTCAAGATCCTTATATTTCGATAGCATTTTTTAAAAAAGATCTTCAAAGATGCATTACAATCTGCAAGGAATGCCGTATTAACAAGAAGACATATTCCGTTCTTCTGGTATTTGATGTCAGGGCGATTAGCTTTGATTCTTCTGTCTTTTTTTTTTTTTTTTTTTTAATCATATCACCCCAAGCAAGGCGGTAACGCCACTGATGCGCAGGGGGCTACGTAAGGGTAAAAAGAATGGAAAAGAGAAAGCCGGAAACCACATCCTAAACAGGAAACAAGGGATGAGCCTCTTCACCTGTTCAATAGATGTGGGTGGAGTGTGAACCGGGCGATAGTTTAGTCTATCTACTCCAATTGAAAAAAAATAAAAAAGGAAAAGAGTGAAAAGATTGGAAAAGAGAAAACCGGAAACCGCATCCTAAACAGGAAACAAGGGATGAGCCTCTTCACCTGTTCAATAGATGTGGGTGGAGTGTGAACCGGGCGATAGTTTAGTCTATCTACTCCAATTGAAAAAAAAATAAAAAAGGAAAAAGAGTGAAAAGATTGGAAAAGAGAAAACCGGAAACCGCATCCTAAACAGGAAACAAGGGATGAGCCTCTTCACCCGTTCAATAGATGTGGGTGGAGTGTGAACCGGGCTCACAGAATTGTTACAGTCCTAATCACTATAATCGGGTCGAGGTTGTTTCGTAAAACCCCATAAAATTGTTGTTGTGGATTCCGGGTGAGGAATCGCACAAAATAATGAACAAAAAAAAAACAAACAAACAGATATTTGAGATAGAAAAATAAGTTATATTAAACGTAAAGATACAAAGTGGAATGCAAGTTAGTAATCCAGCAATACGATTAGTAAGGAATATATATATATATATATATATATATATATATATATATATATAAATCTTGGAAATGAAGCCATGCTAGAATTAGTATGTCCACGTCGGAACTGACGGGTGCTGTGTAATACTATTCTGACTAAGTGGAGCTCAGCGCTACTGTGACTACTGACGCGGTATTCTCGGTGAAACTTCGGTATCTCTCGGTATCTTACGGTAACCTATGGATCTCGTTCGATGTCTCCTATGGCAGGAGTATATGTATACTAAAGTCGAGTCCATTATCATAGAAAAAGGGGAGATCCCACAACAATTTTTACAGTCTTTATCACTATAATCGGGTCGGGGTAGTGTTCTTACCAATTACTTGCCGTTTTGTTTCCGTAAAAGTTGCAGCTTTTCCTGTTCAAATATTGGCCCACCCTGTTAATTTTTTTTTTATTAATCATATCACCCCGAGCAAGGCGGTAACGCCACTGATGCGCAGGGGGTTACGTAAGAGAGAAAAAGATTGGAAAAGAGAAAGCCGGAAACCACATCCTACACAGGGAACAAGGGATGAGCCTCTTTACCTTGTTCAATAGACGTGGGTGGAGTGTGAACCGGGCGATAGTTTAGTCTATCTACTCCAATTATGTCGTGTCTTAGATTCAGTTGGTTCCAGTGGAGTGTAGCCTTATTTTTAATATTGTGATGATGACTATTATTCCCTTGGGTTTTTGTTGTATACACATATCCATCCGGGTCCAAGACAGAGATCGAAGGTCAGAAATGGTTCCATGACATCTTTCACCGATCATTAATTAAAAAAAAAATACATAATATCACGCACATTTTAGATAGAGAAAGATCTTCGTAAAGTCTGACCTCTACTTATGAGTACAATGTTTTGTACTTCTTTAAGACTTTGGCTACAAGGAATTATCTTTTCCAATCAATTCGATGGCTCCACTCACAATTGAAATTATTAATGTCGTTATGTGTCACAGTTTTTAGATTTCCACTTCAAGATCCTTGTATTTTGATATTTTTTTTTAAGATCTTCAAAGACACATTAGAATTTGCAAGGAATGCCGTGTCAGTAAGAAAGAACATTCGGTTTTTGTGGTCTTTGATCATGATGTCTGGGCGATTAGCTTTGATTGTTCTGTCTGTCTGTATAGTAAAGTGGCATAATCTGTCTATAATCGGGTCGGGGTAGTGTTCTTGCTAATTCCTTGCCGTTTCTTTTCCGTAAAAGTTGCAGATTTTCCGGTGCAAAGATTGGCCCACCCTGTCATGCAAATTGTTATATTCAGTGGGTGCCAATACCTTGTATTATTATTATTATTATTATTATTATTATTATTATTATTATGTCATTTTTCATCATATTTCGATTTCTGCTTTGGTCTCACTACCAACCAAGTCTGCGGGGAGACCTAAGGCAGGTAGTGGCGTGTTGTTATGGCTTCATTTCATGTTTTTCTATCTTCCCTATCATCCCCAGCATTACATAGATAAAGTTTTCCTTAGTGTATGGGCTGTACTTAACAAGACAATTTTTTGTACATCTCTTAAGCTGGGGTTTCCAGGGATTCTTTCAATGTGTTGTTTTGTTCCATTTTTTATCATTCCAAGTGCACCTACTATCACTGGCACGATTCTTGTTTTCAATTTCCACATTTTTTCTATTTCAATTTCCAGGTCTTTATATTTTGACAGTTTTTCGAATTTCTTGGTTGCTATGTTACAATCCGCTGGACAAGCCATATCAACTAATAGACAATTTTTTTCTTTCTGGTTTTTAACAATAATGTCCGTCCAATTTGCTTCAATTTTTCTGTTTGTATTATTATTATTATTATTATTATTATTATTATTATTATTAATTGTTTATCTGTTGGTATCGAGTAGTATTCTGACAAGGATTAGTTGTTTTCAAACGCACGCACACACACACACACACACACACACACACACACACACACACACACACACACACACAAATATATATTGTTAAACTGTGATAGCTTCTGGTGCCAAGATTGTTTTTTTAGTAGTCCTACTAATAAAAAGGTACTTTGGTGAGCGTGTTTTTATCGCAAAGTGCTCGATAAATTATTTTCACAAAACTATATATATATATATATATATATATATATATTGCAAAAAAGTGAAAGAACACGTAGATTTCCTCCCTAATTTTCTAAATAACCGAGAATTCATCTTATATTTACAAAAATAAATCGTTTTCACCATTATACTGACTTGGCAGACCGGCTGCAACCACTCTCTCACCGGCGTGATGTGGCTTCCCTGTGCCTCTCTACAAATACTTTCATGGCTTCTGCTCCGATGAACTTAGATCATTGGTGCCGCCTAGGTATGAATTTACACGAGATACTAGATTTGCAACTAGGTCCCACCCTTTTACAGTAAAACAGATAAGATGTAACCGTAATTTCTACCCCAACAGCTTCTTTTCTCGCGCTTCCCGCCTGTGGAATTCCCTTCCACATGTCTGCTTTCCCGACAGCTACAATCTCCAGGAGTTTAAATGTAAGGTCAATAGACACCTCCTATCACACTAACTTGCATCTATTCTCCCAACACTCTCACCATCTACCCAACCCTCATTCTCGATATCCTGACCCGTCTATCACCCTCCTTCTGAATTTTCCTATATCTGACCATCCTTTCTCAACACTCTATGTAACCCCCTGCGCAATAGTGACAGTGAAATATAAATGCCTTGCTGGGAGTGAAACGATTATAAAAAAAAAAAAAGTCACCTGAAGAAAAACAGTTTTATTCTGAAACATGAAAGTATTTGTGTAGTGATAACTTTTATAAACCATTGTAATAACAAAATTACAATAGATACACACACACACACACACACACACACACACACACACACACATATATATATATATATATATATATATATATATATATATATATATAATTATTCAAATACCTAGTTTTTGATCATACTTAAATTAGACCATTACACAATTTTATTAAAAGTGTTCCATACAATAGAAATTTTAAATATTTTTCATTTATAAACATCTTATTACGCAACCCGCGTTTCTACCTTTTGGTGTCTTCAGGCGAATGCAATAACTGATTTTACGCTTTTTTTAAGTACGCTTGCGTAACGGGGATTTTTTATGAACACGTAATTTTCAAAATTAGCAGTTTCCATCAAATTCATATATATATATATCAGGAACCAAAACTTGATAGATTTTAAGTTGCAGTATGATATGATTATAACAATAATGATAACAATATTTCTAAAATGTTCTACTTCTATATTGAACACTTTTTATAAAATAAATATTAAACTATGCAATATATATCCATTAGTTTAAACCACACACACACACACATACAAACACACACACACATATATACATATATATACATATATATATATACATATATATGTATATATACATATATATACATATATATATATACATATATATATATACATATATATATACATACATATATATACATACATATATATACATATATATATACATATATATATATACATATATATATATATACATATATATATACATATATATATATACATATATATATATACATATATATATATACATATATATATATACATGTATATGTGTATATATATATATATATACATATATATATATATATATAATTTTTTAACAACTTAGATTTTGGTCATAATAAAATTAGACCAGTACAGTATTAAAAAGTGTTCAATACAATAGTAGAACTTTTGAATATTCTTAAAATTAGACCACCACATTACTTAAATGGTCAAAACAAAGCATATTTGCGATCAATCAAAGACACTTTTAAGACCAGGTGGTTCAATCACAAGTCTACATTTAAAATAGAAAACTTTAAAAATTATTCAACATTGGCTAGCTACGTGTGGAAATTGAAATTATAGTATAGAAAAGACCCAGACATAACGTGGAGTATACTGAAAGCAGCCAAACCTTACAACGGTGGCAAAATATGTTAACTGTGCCAGGAAGAAAACTTAGTGATTATGTTATTCCCAAACAAAAATGAATTATTGAATGACAGAACAGAATCTATGACTAAGTGTAATCATACTAAAAAATACTTATTAGATTCATACAACCATGGCTGAAAACGTTATTATAAAAAAAAAAAAACAGCGGTAAAATCAGTTATTGCAAATCGCCTGAAGACACCACGTGGTAGAAACCTGGGTCGCGTAATAACTCGTCTGCAAATGAAGAATATATATATATATTTTAATTCAGATACTTCAATCCAAAGGAAAAAAGCAGAAAGGTAAATTCCCAAAACCCGATCCTAATTAATATTAAAAGTTTATTTTAATATTAAAAAATGATACAGGAAGAGAGCTCCATGTAATAAAATATTACAGAGCAAATATATATTAAAAAAGGATTAATTCAAAGATGTTGAATGGCCATTTCGATATGAAGATCCCCACGGGGAACGACACATCACCTCAGCAACAGAAAAAAACCTTTCAGAAACTGGAGAAAAATTAGTCTACTTTTCCTTTTTAAATAGATTGCAAAGAAATTAAAAAATAAATAATAAAATAAAATAAAATAAAAATAAAGGGAAAGAAAAAGAAAAGGAAAAAGAAAAAGAAAAGGATAGAATAAAATCAAATAAATAGGAAAAGAAAAAAATTGACATCGTCTGGTTTCGCAAAAAAAAGGGGAGAATGTACGGCTGTCTGTTAATTTTTAGTTACATTCTCCCCTTTTTTTTGCTAACCCAGACGATGTCAATTTTTTTCTTTCATTTTATCCCTGTACCCCCACCACCACCACTTTATATTGCCAGCCAGCAAATTCCCAACCTCCCTGTTTCAGCCAACAAAAATGGAAGGCGAACGGGGGGGGGGGGTGAGTCCGATATAATGGAAATTTATTTTCGAATCTGCTTCATTTCATTGAAATGACATCGTTATAATTCCAATCATTATCACCAAAAATATTTTTCGAATCTGCCGTTCATTTGTCCCCACCCCGTCTTTTTGTCTTGACAAAAAAAAAAACATAAAAGTTTCTTCTTCTTCTTCTTCTTCTTCTTCTTCTTCTTCTTCTTCTTCTTCTTCTTCTTCATTGCTTTATGTTTTTCTTTTCTTCAATTGGCTCTTCTTTTTCTTCTTTTCAAGTATAATTTTTCTCGTTCTTCTTCGGTTGCTATTTCTTTTTTTCTTTTTTTCTAATTCACTTATTCCTCTTCTTTTCATCTTCTCTCTTCTTCTTCTTCTTCTGTTTTATTCTTCTTCGTCTTCTTTCTTCTTTCTCTATCTTATTTTTCTTTTGTTTTCTTTTTCTTCTTCTTTTGCTTTTTTTCTTGTTCTTCTGTTTTCTTCTTCGTCTTCTTCATTTTCTGTTTTTTCTTCTGTTTTCTTCTGTTTTCTTTTGTTTTCTTTTTCGTCTGTTTTCTTTTGTTTTCTTTTTCTTCTGTTTTCTACTTTTTCTTCTGTTTTCTTCTTCGTCTTCTTCATTTTCTGTTTTTTTCTTCTGTTTTCTTTTGTTTTCTTTTTCTTTTTCTTCTGTTTTCATTTTCTTCTGTTTTCTTCTTCGTCTTTTTCATTTTCTATTTTTCTTCTTTTTTTTCTTATTATTCTTTTGTTTTCTTCTTCTGTTTTCTTTTTCTTTCTCTGTTTTTTTCTTCTGTTTTCTTTTTTCTTCTTCTTCTTCTTAAATTTATTTCCCTTCGGTTCGAAATTCATAGCACCTGAAGAAGCCCGGAGCGTACAACGGCCGAAACGTCGTACAAATGGCAACAAAGATGAGGACAATAGCCCGAATAATGTAAATAGTGTAAATAC
>JBBBDQ010001803.1:572500-657500 GCA_037127315.1 Ascarosepion bandense
TGTGTGTGTGTGAGTGTGTGTGTGTGTATGTGTGTGTGCGAGTGAGAGAGAGAGAGAGATTTTATTAAGCAAGTCAATTTTTTTACAATTCAATTGCCATTAACTATAATATGTTGATAATAATTTTCAGAATATATTTATATGAAAAATATTCTCTGTGAATTTCATATTAAAATGTCCCTGGCTACTGCTGAAAAAAATTGAAAGTAATAATATCTCAATCCCCAGAGGGCCATTCCCCCCAGGCACTACCATTCCTCCCAGAGGGGGCCAAGATCATTAGCGGACGCCTGAAACGTCCCAAAAGAGGGGAAGTGGCGAGAAGGCTTGGGTAATTTTTCCACAGCATTGCCGGTAAACCCACATTAAACCTCGGCCTTGTGTCAAATTCGGTAGCGACGTGCGCGCACTTCAGATTAAAATATCTATTCTCAGTTTTTTGGCTATGCTTCCCGGCCTTTTGACCAGGACACATCACCAGCTAAGACTAGCTATGACCAGTTAAGACAAGCTTAGTAACCAGACATCGCGTATACAGGGGCTGGGTAAATTTTGACCAGCTGCCTGAGTGTACGCGCCCAGGTCCCCACATTAAAAACCGACTTTGTGTCACAACTTTCCTCAGAATCGGGGATCAGTGTGAATATCCTCAGTTTTTTGGCTGGGATGAAGTATAGTATATGTTCTCTCCTCAACAGAGATGGGAGACGACGCCCTATCGCGTGTATTTCAACCAAGCAGCAGCATTTTCTGCTAAGTGAGGTGGAGTGGGTGTAATATCGAAGCCAGTGTGACAATAGAAGCAGGGATTGGACAATTTTCGTACTTGGTTCCACGTTAAAAATGAAACTGTGTCACGTCTTTCTTTAGACGGGAAGCGATGTAAATACCTTAAAATATATGTTTTTTATTATTTACAATAGCTGTAAGGTTTTATAATGCATCTCGATAAAAGTTTATCATATTAGGAATATATATATATATATATATATATATATATATATATAGAGAGAGAGAGAGAGAGAGAGAGATACGCACACAGACAGACAGACAGACAGACAGAGAGTTATATATATATATATATATATATATATATATATATATACTATGGAGAAATGGTAGACTTTATAAAAACAGTAGCTACTCACACATTTACGCATCGTTCATTCAGTAATAAATTTGAACACTCTCGGCTACTGGAGTGTGTTTACATTGTATATAACCGCTTTTCGCTACCGAGAGTCCATAGCTCAGAGGTAGAATCAATATTAATTCAGTCGGGTTTCAATCCTGGTTAGGAGCAATCGGATGTCTAACTGTACTGATGCGCTGTGATACAGCGAAACAGATCTGTCTACAGATGACTATCTATCTATCTATTTAATATGTATGTAATATTTTTTCAAGTGATGTGGCTCGATGGTTAATGAATTTTTTCTTCATGCTTGAGATCCTCTGCACATGTGGGGAGGTAGTCATGGATATGTTTGGGAAAAATGTCCTTAGCACTTTAAAGGTGTTTATATATTGATGAACAAATTAGACGAGCCATTATTAAACTAAAAAAGAACATAATACTTTCACGAATAACTTTAAGCATATCAACCTGTTATACTGTAATCAAATGCCTTCTAACTATAAGCAAGATCAAAAAACTCCAAGAAAACCTCATAATTCCTAATATAATCACCACTGATCCTAGTAAAAAAACAAAACTAGTTATATATTACTAGCGGAACCAGTGGAATTTCAACGGAAGGATAATTATGATTTCCTGGAAAAATTTTACTTTCTCATACTACAAATGATAGTAACGTCTTCAAACATAAAGGTATTGGGTAATAAACTAACAATAACACAGACTGTAATTTTATTAAAATATCTATAAAACTAATGTCCATAGACATTACTTTACTGTAATCTTACATTTAGTTTACTGTAATCTTAAAATATATTAAGCGGCGTATGCACAGACCATAGCCAAAATACTGTATGCTATTTTGGGAAAGATTTTGAAAGAGAAAAAAATTTTTTATAACTGAAAAATCATGGCTCCTGTGTCCATTGTAAACAGAAAAGACCAACTGAGTAATGACCAAGGGTGTAGAGGCTAGAAATTTCGTTATTAGGTCGCGGGATACGTTAATAAACCTACCTATTTTTACTATATTGTACAGCACACACACACACACACACACACACACACACACACACACACACACACACAATTACTGCTACAAGCACCAGCTTGAGCTGCTACTGCTACGGTAATGCTATAGGCTTTCTCCTCTTACTCTCTCACTCTTTACTACTCTTTCGTTTGGCAATGGTGAGAGAAAGGCTGAGGAGAGTAGCGTTTAAAAAGATAGAGGGGAAGGAAAAGCTCGTATAGAGAGTAAGTGGCATAACGGAGGACGACCTAAGTAACTAAGGAAGGAACAAGCAGAATTACTATGTGATACGAAATTTAACACAACCAACATAATCATACGCAATAACTCTTCTCCGCTAATGTGCTGTGTTTTTTCAGGACGTAAGCGATCATGGATTTTCACTTTCCCCTTTCCCTTGTCCCTTTAAACACCTTTCCTCTTGGTATCTCTCCCAAATTATGCTCTGCCATCGACTTGCTCAAGCCCATCAAGTATGTCTCACACTGCTCTCTCTCTCTCTCTCTCTCTCTCTTTCTCTCCCCATTCTGTGAATATTAGATTCTCCAAACCCTCCTTCCTCATTACGTGTCCCAGACATCTCAGCTGTCTCAGTCCTGGGCATGACGGTAAACTGC
This sequence comes from Ascarosepion bandense, assembly GCA_037127315.1. Lineage (NCBI taxonomy): Eukaryota > Metazoa > Mollusca > Cephalopoda > Sepiida > Sepiidae > Ascarosepion > Ascarosepion bandense. Next base: position 575,289 of record JBBBDQ010001803.1, read on the forward strand.
ATCCGGCAGTAAGGCCTCTGATTGGGAGGTTGTGAGGAGCATGGAACCACCTCTTAATTGCTGTTGTTCCCAGATCACACCCTGACCCGGAGTGGTGGCACCTGTTAGGATCCCAGCTATGGGAAAATAGTTAACCTCCAAACTGTGATCAAAACACTATGAAAGTAAAAGAAATACACTATTATAGAAATATATACATAAAACTAGACTTTATAGAAGAATATACATTTTTTAAGAAAAAATAATACTGAAAATACATTCTTGAAGAAAAAATTATTACCATAACAAATTTTTGAAGGAAAAAAATTGTTCTCAGTAAAACATTTTTGAAAACAAAACTAGAAGAAATTTTCAGTTTTCTAAAAATAAAAACATTTTTGAATACAAAACTAGAAGACATTTTCAGTTTTCTAAAATAAAAAAGAATAAAAACAAAAAAATGTCACTAAATCAACCTTCTCACAATAACCGAATATTTAAAAAAAATACCTTAAAACCCCACATTTTTGGCATTAAATAACCCACAGAGGTTGATATGCGATTAAACAAAACTAAAAAAAACTCAACTGTCTCTTCCTGGTGCTAAGCATAAGTCTCCTTTTTGTTTACATCCTCTCCAAAACCTCGCAGTGTTTTGAAAACAAACAAAAAAATAACAATGTATATCAGTTTAAATTTCCATCGAGAGATTGCATCTCTGATAAGAAAGTAAGTGTTTATGTTTGTTTGGCTGCCTTATTAAAACGTCTTACACTTCATTTGTCGGATAAAAGTTCTATTACACAACATTTAAAAATAAATTCTTGTCCCCATTCACAATACAAGAAAATACTTGTTGACAACACCAATATACCACATCATGAAAATAATAAACAAAAACTTTAAATTATTGAAGCCCTCGATATCAAAAGCAACCAACCAATACTGAACAAAATTTATTACGAATGTAATAGCAATGCTTTAAAATGCATTTGATCAATATTTAATGCGTTTTTGAATTTATATAATCTCTGGTTTTCTCCTTTATATTAGGACGCGCGCAAAAAGTACACCATAGCTACAACAGATAAATTTAAAATTTTAAAATAATTATAACAGAGCACGTTGACGCATTTTTACAAAAGCATCTATCACAACGATCAGTTACAATAGGCTTGTATTTACAGTTAACTCCTGGGGATGATCTCGAAGGAGAGCGAAAGTACTTGGGTTAACAAAAACTACGGCGCCTTCTTTGATGAATTTCAACATAACTTCAAAAAGATAACGAAAGAACTAGAAAGAATTATTATAAAAATAAATAGACATGATATGTCTATATCTTATTCGATGAAACATGCTTGAATTAAAATATGGTGCCTAAACACACACACACACACACACACACACACACACATATATATATATATATATATATATATATATATATATATATATATATATACTACCGGCTATAATTATTAGGCCACAGTATTTTGAAAGAAAAAATGTATTTCATACCATTTTTTAGTATTTATTGCCAAGTAAATAATTGTAAATGAAAATAGAACGGTTCTTTTGTTAATACTGCACAATAACATGTGCATCAAATGAATTTATAAATATTTAATAATTACCTATATTGCAGTTTCATCAATGAAAGAATGAAGAAAATTTAGGGTGATTCGGACGAGTTCATCTTTGCTTCCTTGCCTTGTAAAAAGTAATTATAACAAAAGTACCATTCTATTTTCATTTGGCAATAAATACTAAAAATGGTATGAGATACATCATTTTTTTCAAAATACTGGGGCCGCCTAATAATTATTGCCGGTAGTATATATATATATATAAAATATAATGATATTGATATTCAACAAATCCACTGGTAATAGGTATTTCGCAGTTAAGCAAAGCAGCTGCTCCTCAGACCCAAAATCATTTGTTTTAGGTCTGAGGAGCGGCTGCTTTGTTTAGCTCTGAAATATTTGTAACCCATGGATTTGTAGAATATCCAAAAAAATTTTCAAGATTTTATTACTCTGTTAAATTTTTTATTAAATTTAACATTGAGTTCTTTTGATTTTGTCTCTATTGGAATTTACCTGACAAAAATACCAAATATTCTACGTTCCCTCCCCTTACAAGGAATAAACCAAAAATAGACTGATCTTAAAAGAATTTTTGTGACGTATATTTCTCAAATCTTGACCGTTATTTATTTTCGTCCCCTTCTTTATCCCATTTTTTTCTTCATATAGAACTAGAACTGTGTCGCTGAGGAGACATAAATTCTCTATTAGAGATTTCATGTCGAAATGTGCATTCGACATTTTTGAATTTTGAAAATTTTCTCTAATTTATATATATATATATATTTATAAATTAGAGAAAATGTTCAATATATATATATATATAACCGAACCCAGACGATGTCAATTTTTTCTTTTCTTGGTTATTTGTTTTTATTTTGTTTTATCTTTTTCTTTTTTCTTTTTCTTTTTTCTTTTCTTTTTTAATTTCTTTGCAAATCTATTTAAAAAGGAAAATTAGACTGATTTTTCTCTAGTTTCTGAAAGGATTTTTCTGTTGCTGAGGTGATGTGTTATCCCCTGTGGGGATTTTCATATCGAAATGGTCATTCAACATCATTGAATTAATCCTTTTTTAATTTATATTTGCTCTGTAATATTTTATTACATGGAGCTCTCTTCCTGTATCATTTTTTAATATTAAAATAAACTTTTTAATATTAATTAGGATCGGGTTTTTGGAATTTACCTTCCTGTTTTTTTCACTTGGATTAAAGTATCTGAATTAATATATATATATATATATATATATATATATATATATATATATATATATATATATATGAATTGTTTGAACATTATTTTTTATCGATACTCGTATTGAAGTAAATATTTAAGTATGTAAATAGGGGTCGCAGGTTCGAATTCTGCCGAATGGCATATATTTTCGTAATAACAATTTATCGTAAATAATCAGGCCGGTAGATATAAATATATAATACTGTTTAATTAAAAAGAAAAACAGAATATCTACTTAAATACGAGTATCGATAAAAAATAATGTTCAAACAATTCATTTCAAATTGTCGGTTGTTCATAACCAAGTTTCGTTAAAATTCGTTAATTTTCGTAATATATATATATATATACACGCAGGTACACACCGCTATATAAATTTTGATCAGTTGTTAATAGAACATCTACTTAACTATTAAGTATATCTTAATGAATATAAACGTTATCGTCCAAATAAAACATGAATCAGATGTTCATGCATTACGCAATCAGCAAGTGTATATTATGAACTGGTTGTTTTTACTTTTTAGCTTTGAATGTTGTTTTTTGGCACTAACGTTGCTTAGAGTCGTTATAATTTTTATATCTGGGATGTCATTTTTTTATTTATTAAAATGTATAATTTTAATTTGGTTTATACGGAAACCTAAAAATGAAAGTGAAATCGTAGGAGTTTTAAAAAAAATTTTTAAAATTTTAAATATTTTGGGGGTCATATCTCAAAATGTATTGCATTTATATTTGTTTTTAGAAAACAAAAATTCAAATCTAAAAACGGTCAGTCCATAATATACACCTGATGATTGTGTAGTGCATGAAACTCCGAGTCTTGCTTTAGACATAGGATTATATAGATATGTGTGTGTGTGTCGCTTGGATTTTTAAATCATTCGTCTTTAATAAATCTCTGAAGAAGCTTGTTATGAGTGAAACATGTTAGATTAAAGACTTTTATCTACTTGTTCTTATTACTTATATATGGTTCACCATGAAATAACGTGTGTGTGTGTGTGTGTGTGTGTGTGTGTGTGTGTGTGTGTGTGTGTGTGTGTGTGTGTGTGTAAACACATCACCCCCTTATCTCTGGCCTCTTAACTACCTAGGCCGCAACTTCTTTGATTGTTTTGTTTAACGCGGGTCACAGTTGAGCAAGAGGCCAACAAAAATTCTTGTAATATCGAAAAATGAACTGAAGGCAAGGATTATGGCAGCATTCACCGACTTAAACAAGGAGACTGTCCAGAAGAGTTGCAGGAGATTTTGAAGTCTTCTGGAGGTTGTAGATGAGACCAATGGTGATTTTATTAAATAACTTTACTCTTTAGTATTTCAATATATTTTTGTGAAATTTTGGTAAAATGAGAGGCTAGTGTCGTGACCCTCGCTCCCTTTATTATTCAGAGGGTCTTGCCAGTGTTATTTTCATTTTTGCAATATTTAGACGACAATTCATCCATCGCATCCTGCATATATATATATATATATATATATATATATATATATATGTATATGTATGTGTGTGTGTGTGTGTGTGTGTGTGTGTGTGTGTGTGTGCGTGCGCGTAGTTGTAATATGTCGTACATGTTCCATCGCACGAAATGTAAATTTATATTTACATAAGTAGAGGTTTTCTTTTTAAAGAAATCATTTATTCGCTATTTCTTTTTTTAAGAAATCTTGCTTTTCGTAATCTCCGAGCAAAAATTCTTTAAACGTTTTAAAAACATTTTTATTTTATTTTATTTTTAAAAAGAATTTGGAGCCTCAGCCATTACTTCGAAAATCCTTTGAGATGACAAATTTTGTGCACATGAAAAATAGAAAATTTTTATTTTCTCCCATTTCGAAGGAAAAAAAGCCTTTTAAACTTAATGTAATGATGAATTGTAGAGAAAATGGGAAATGAATGCGATTTTTGAAGAGATTTTCTTTATATATTAGTCAAAATTAATTCCGAAAAACACGTATTGTGCGCAGTTATGACGATTAGAGAAAGTACTTAAAAATACGTGTATTTACACACACACACACACACACACACACACACACACACACACACACACACACACATATATATATATATATACACACACACACACGCAAATATATATATAGGTTGGTTGAAAAATGAATATTGATTAAACTAATGGAATTTATATATATATATATATAATTTGAGTTGAATATATCACACGTGACACGTATCTGGCCAATGAAATTATACCTCAACATACTGTCGCTTGGATTTTTAAATCATTCGTCTTTAATAAATCTCTGAAGAAGCTTGTTATGATAGAAACATGTTAGATTAAAGACTTTTATCTACTTGTTCTTTACTTATTCTTATTACTTATATATGGTTCGCCTGAAATAAGCCTATACCTCCGATTCACCATGAAATAACGTATCTGTCTTAATTTTTTCTTATATTTGCTCTATATGTATTTATATGCATATATGGTTAGAGCTCTCTTAGACAGTTATCTTATCACTGTATGTTCAGGATACTCCTTTGGATTCTTCTATACCCACACTGCATGCTGATATATATATATATATATATATATATATATATATATATATATATATATCTTCACTGTAATGGTTGTTACAATGTTTTATAAATTCATAGTATCACTACACAAAAATTTTCGTGTTTCGAATCTAGCCCATTTTTGGTCTGCTTCATCTTCAGGTGATTTTTTTGAAATGAGAATTATCTAGTTGAAAAGCCAGTTTATTTGTGTTGGATTTGTTTGTTTTTTTTTTTTTGTTTTTTTTTTTGGTGTTAGAGGGGATATATATGTATATATATATATATATATATATATATAGTAATTATTATTATTATTATTATTATTATTATTATAACATACTTCCGACTCACTAACTATAAAGATTCGGTATTTAAAAAACCATCATCAGGCAGTAAAAACACCGAAACTTTATAGCTATTGAGTTTCAGTATGTTATAAAAATAATAATAATAATAATAATAATATATATATATATATATATATATATATATATCCTTGTGTATAGGTATTTCAATCCTCATTTAGGATCCCACTAATTAAAAACTGCGTAAATATGGCGAAAAAATACATTGACACGGGGATTTATGAAAATGCATGAAATATAGACTGAAGACGCTAGAAAAGATTGGCTTAACCTGTTATTTTAGCCCGCCTTACCCTTGTCAGATGACACACCTACTGGAATTAACCCACAACGAGATGAAGTTGTTCGTTTTCACTAAAGACTTTACATTAAGGTGAAATAGCTATTTTAAAACCTTGTCCAGCCTTATTTCTTATGCGCGCGCGCACATACACACACACACACATGTATACATTTATTATTAATTATTACTTTAGAACAAGTGCAACCTAGTTTGCATATGTTCTAAAGTAATAATTAATGATAAATATTCATTGCTCTATTTTTATTTTGAGCACTGTTTTAAATTAATGTTTTGAACGTTGCAAATATTTTCTTCGCCTATTACTCATTTGTATATATATATATATATATAGGGACAGAAAATCTAAGCCAGAGCCAACAAACCTACGGCTCGCCATAAGAGCCAATTTACCCTGACGAGCCGTAGGGTGAAACCAAGGTAGGTTTGTTGGCTCTCACTTTCTTTGTTGCTCTACCTTCGTATTGAACGCCTTAGTGTTAGGGTTTTCGTCTCGTTTTTTTTTTGTTTTGTTTTTTTCTTACGGGTACTTGACTTCTTGTTTATGTACTTCGTTTGTTTCTTTTTTACTTCACCCTCTTTTCCCTCCGAGTTTGTTCTCGGTGGGTTGTTCAAGACGAGTTAAATTATAGATTAATTAGTACTAGTTTTGGCAGAGTTAGTTCTGTTACAATTGGTATTTTCATTACTGTAGTTAATATTATATATATATATATATACGTGTATGGGTTTCAATATTGAGTAAAAAAAGCAATCGGATGTCTAACTGTACTGATGAACTGTGATACAGCGAAACAGATCTGTCTGCGGATGACTATAATATATATATATATATATATATATATATATATATATATATATATATATATAAGCTAAGGGTATATATATATATATATATATATATATATATATATATATATAACTGCTGGTTACTCGTATTCGAGGATACCCGTGTACTAGGGTGGCTATCTAATCCCCATTGCAGACTCTTGTTGAGGTACATTTGTACTTGTTGAACACCTACAAAACCGACCTGTGGTTTATGCTGCTTCTATGATGAGCGGAAGTTAGTTGCAGTTTCTGATAGAGAGGGCGTTATCTAGCATGGTAGAACAGTCTGAACAACGCCAGGACGCTAACACCCTCGTTCACGATGACTTGTGGCTTCGAGCTAATACAACCATCGACGGTTCCTGTACACGATTTCACTCACAAACTTTTAGTCAACTTGTGGCATGGTTTTTAGGTCTTTTCCAAATGTGCCATACGCTGGGAACGCCTCCTCCAGACCGACAACATCAAGGAAAGACATCTTCCTGAAAAATTCACCATGAGGAGATTCAAAACCGGGCTTCATGGTCAGAAATCGAATATTACAACCACTCAGCAACGCCCATGGACACACACACACACACACACACACACACACACACACACATATATATATATATATATATATATATATATAGTATGTTCACAAAGTCTATCTGCACTTTAAAAAAATTATATCTTTATTTGTACTTATAAATATTTTAAAGTGAACAGGGATTTTATGGACACACTGATATATATATATATATATATATATATATATATATATATATATATATATAAAGAAAAGTTGTTTTTTTTTATTTAATAATCCGACAGATTTTGATTACTTAAGCATTAGTTTTAGTGGATGCTCCTATTACAGTAGACGCCCTGTTTATTTGTTAAACAGTATATTTATTTATTTTCCTCTACCCGGCCCGAATTTTTAAGCAATTTTCTTAGGCCGAAAGTAAAGGGAAACCCAGTGTTGATTGTAAGTTGTAATTGATCTGACGAGGAGAGTTTGTTAACCATTACATCACGCCAAAACGCCCCTTCTCCGTACATATATCAAATTTTAAACAGCACACACTCAAACATATGTATATATCATACCAACCACCGCGTTGTCCGGTATGACAATCAAAAAGTATCATTATAAGATGTAAGCCAGTTAATTGCCGTGCGTGATACCCGCTCAAGCGATCATGTCTTTTTCAATTCATTGCCGACAAGGCAGAATATTTTCCCACCCTATGTTGTCATTTCTTTCTGTGGTAGACTCCGCCCGTGCATTGAATACTGCTGCCATATCTGGTCGGGTGCCCCTGTCCTCCATGTTGTGGAGTAGTTTTCGCACTGAAGGTTATAATCGTGCTATGTCGGTTGCTAATCGACTTAACCCCCCGAAAATTGCCTTATCTATATATATATATATATATATATATATATATATATATATATATATATATTAACTGTATATCCAAACTTAAAGCACCTAGTATTTCCAAGAGGTCACTTATTGTTGAGGCGTCTCCACCTGTGTTCTACTATAATAGACTATTCCAATCACTACATAAAGTAGTAGTGGGAAGACCTCGAGGATCAGTATCGAGTAACCAGTCTCGAGAACGAGTCAGCCGACTAACAAGTCAGTCGAGTACTTCCGGTTGTGAACCGGAAGTGTGCTATTATCAGACTCTACGTCTTACAACGATACCTGCTACTAAACCCTTGTTCCTGTATACTACTAACAATCTCTTTTGTAAATACTATTTCTCCTGGTAATATACCAATTTACTATATTTCCGTTGTTGGTATTTATTAACTCAATAATTCTGTTACGCACAACATAACAGTGGCGACGAAGGATTCGAAACTCACACGGGAAGAAAAAACGCAGATTCGTCCCACAGCATAACACTTATGTAGATACTGACCAGGCTCGACGTTGCTTAACTTCGGTGATGTGGCTGTATGCAAAATGCATTGTCAGTTGTTATCTACTGTCTTCTTGACTCCTCTTCTTTTATTGTTCTCTCTCTAAACACCTTTCTCTTTTCCCTTATTCTTTCACACTCAGTAACCCCTTGGGTCTCAGTGGCTTTATTGCCTTGCTTTAGGTGAAGTGAACCTTGGTTCCCGAAAAAACAAAACAAAGAAAAACTGCTTTGGAGTAGTTTTCGCACTGAAGGTTATAATCGTGCGATGTCGGTTGCTAATCGACTTAACACACACAAAATGTTAGGAACTTGGTAATTTTCCACTGAAAGCTGACTCCTTAGTATTCGGCTAACTGCCGACTAATATCAACTGCCTAGTAGTTCTACTGAATTCCAATAGAAGTCTAAAGGACTCCTATGAACTTCTCAAGAACTTCCTGTTAACTCTTATCAATATAGGAGGGAGAGTCCATTATCTGAGGAATAGGTGTGTTTCCCCATAACAATCCACCTAGGGCTCCTTGACAAAATCCAACGGAGAATCTGTAATGTGATCGATCCCGACCTGGCAGCCCAGATACAATCACTTTCTCATCGGCGCAATGTGGCTTCTCTGTGTCTCTTCTACAAATACTTTCACGGCTTCTGCTCCGATGAACTTAGCTCACTGGTGCCTCCTATATATGAATTTACTCAAATCACAAGATTAGCAACCAGGTCTCACCCTTTTACTGTGAAACCAATAAAATGTAAACACAAATTATACTCCAACAGCTTCTTTTCTAGCACTTCCCGCCTGTGGAATTCCCTTCCGTTTATTTGCTTCCCCGACAGCTACAATCTCCAGGAATTTAAGTGTAAAGTCAGTAGTCATCTCCTATCTTACTAACTTGCATCCTCTCTCTCATGCTCCTTTCTCCGTCCACTCCACTCTCAGTATCTTAACTCTTCTATTACCCACTTCCTGACACGCCCTGTAACCTGTCACTCTTTCTCATAACTTTCCTCTTATGTAAGCCCTGCGCACCAGTGGCAGTAGACTACCTTGCTTGAGGCGATATGATTATGAAAAAAAGACTAGCTGCCAACCAAGGCTGCAGAACCCAATCTGTCCTGCTATTTTTAAAATGTCTGTCAGAAAGTTAATAGATATGAGTACAAACATTTTACTGTCTAAAAATATTGATCATTAAACCGGACAAATTTTTAAAACGTCTGTCAGAAAGTTAATAGATATGAGTACAAACATTTTACTGTCTAAAAATATTGATCATTAAACCGGACAAATTTTTAAAACGTCTGTCAGAAAGTTAATAGATATGAGTACAAACATTTTACTGTCTAAAAATATTGATCATTAAACCGGACAAATTTTTAAAATGTCTGTCAGAAAGTTAATAGATATGAGCACAAACATTTTACTGTCTAAAAATATTGATCATTAAACCGGACAAATTTTTAAAACGTCTGTCAGAAAGTTAATAGATATGAGTACAAACATTTTGCGGTCTAAAATATTGATCATTAAACCGGACAAATTTGCGCTTTTGTTAGGTTTGATTCCCTTGCTCCTTTATGACTAGTCATTCGGCATACAATTGAGAAATGCGAGAAATGAAACTGTTAGAATAGAACTTACATTTACATATAGCTATTTCAATAGTAACAGGAAGAGACCGAATTGCCAATCAGGCAGTACGTTTAAATTCATGCAGTCGAGGTACCAAGGAGGAAAGCTCATTAAAACAATTACCATGAAAATATTTATAGAAAAGACAAAGACACAACACGACGGTGAGAAAGTGACTGATATTGAGATCCCAGGTTAGGATCGATAACATGACAGACCCTACTTGTGATATAAAGCAGGCGCACCAGAGCAGATATTCTGTGTGTGTGTGTGTGTGTGTGTGTGTGTGTGTGTGTGTGTGTGTGTGTGTGTGTCCGTTACCTATAGACTCCGAAACGGCTGAACCGATTTTCTTTAAAATTTACACAGTTGTACTATAAGCGTCTGTGAGTGTTCTTAGCTAGGTTTTGTGTCGAGGTACCCCCCGATAAATATCGAAAATGGATAATCGAAAAGATCGGGTTATAGAAGGAGTGGTCCGATTTTAATCAAATTTGATACACTCATAGACAAAGACATAAGAAACGATATTCAAAAGTTTCAAGGTTGCAGTTCTTACAATGGTGCAGAAAATCGATAATATATATATATATATATATATATAAGGCAAAATGTTTGTGTGTGTGTGTGTGTCTGTTTATATGCCTGTATGTCTGTATTTTTTTCAGCCCTTTTATTTTAGTTTTTGCTTCGGGTTTGGCTCTAAGTAGGTACAATTGTAGTTCTTAGTGTCAGCCATGATACTATTTACTCAGAGGACTTATTTAGCCTAAAAAATTCAGTTTACGACGAAAAAAACTTATTCGATATCGATACCAGGAAATCAAAATTTGACTTACACCCGTTCATTTTTCTTTCATTCTACGGTTTCGCTTTAACTGGAAGCAACTATTGCTTTTTAGTCTTTCGTGCCAACGTCCAAATAGTCTGAGCTCCAGGACCATGGATTAGTTTTAAAGCTTCCATTACACCCGAGCAACGCCGGGCTATACTGCTAGTCGAATATAAATTTAAAAACGTGACCCCATCCCCGGAAACTTTTGCACATATCAAATATATTATAATATAAAAAATAAGAACAAATAAAGAAAACAAAGAAAATAAAAAGAAAAAACAAATCTAAGGAAGGAAGGAAGAAAGGAAGGAATGTACAAATGAATGAAATTAAGTGAAAAAGATAAAAAAAAAAACAACTTCAAGAAATAACATAGAAAGAGAGTAAAAGAAATAATCAAAGAATAAAAAAAAGAATAAAGAACGAATTAAGGATTAAATTAAGAAGGGAACGTCGTTCAAAAAGAAAGGAAGTAAAAGAAATGAATAACGAGAAAGAGAAATGACATAGTCGACGACGGAAAGGAAAGAAAAAGAACAAATAGAACACAATGAAATTTACCATTTTGCAAAAGCAAAATGAAACGAAAGCCAAAGAAACAGAATGGCAAGAAGAAAACAATTCCTGTAAAATGGACGAATAAGTGCTTGCGCATGCGTGCGTGTATGATGTGCGTGCTTCCGTTCGATGAAAATAATAGAGAACCAGTAAGAAAGAGAAACAGAATTGACTTTTCCATTGGAGCTATTTTTGATCTCCGAATTTTGAGTATTGCTTTTTTATGCACAGGGATGTTCTACAATCAATATTAAACTATGCCCCTAACTATTAATAATTTTAAAAAAATTATTTTCCTTTTTATTTATTTATTTTTTCCTAATTTTTATATTCAAATTTATACTCTTACAATCACCATGGCGTCCGCTTGCTCTACCTGCTGCTAGACCAAACCTCAAATTCTCGATGGAAAAAAAAAACTAAATACCGTCTGCTTTCTTGAATTGCAATAAAATCGAACGCAGTAGAAAATGACAAAAAAAAAAAAATGAGATAAAAATTAAGATAAAAGAATCCAATAGAATGAAATATTCAAATCGATTCTATAAAAATTATACAAAAAATTCTGCCGAAAGCGTTCTTTTAGGAAATTCTCTTCGATTTTCAAACTTTTTAAATTTCCTTTCTTTTTCTTTCATTCTGTTGTTGTAGAAGACATGGCATTGGAATATGGTTTGAAACTGTAATTAGTTGAACGCCAAAACTTCGCATCCGCCGTGTCAATAGTAATATTAGTAACATAAAAAAAAGTATTACTCTATATGGAATTCTCTTTCACGCTCTGCCATATAAATTCTGGGCATGTGTGATCATGGTTCTCCACAGTTTCCTGTATCTATTATTCCCCTTAATATTACGATGAATAGGCTTTGCATTCTATTTAACATCAATATATATATATATATATATATATATATATATATATATATATATATGGGGGGGGCGGTTGCTAGTCCGTATAGTGTGGTTGTTTTTGGATGATGTTTGCTGAGTTTTAGCCAGGATTTATCTTCATTTTTTAATGACCACTCTAATAAGATTAAATCTGGTATAATTATAGGTTTCTACTGAAGAGTATATATACAGGGTGTATCAGAAATATTTATACAAACTCTGTGGAGCTAGTTCGTTCCTCACAAGAAAACACCAAAAAGACCGTTAAAATATCGTTCATTTTGGGATTATTAAGTTTAAATAAATTTTACGATAGATGGCATTGTGTGTTGTCGTGTAGACTAGGTTACATTTGTTTTTCGTGTATATTTGTGGCTAGTCTGTTTTCAACATTTAACGTGTATAATAGTGAGTTAACTGAGACGTGTTCCGTTCAACAATGGCAGGAATGTAATTTCATGTTTTAAGAAATTAGATCAACATTCTAAAATACTTTTATAAAGAATAATTTGATAATTCACGATTTACTTTATTAAAAAAACAGTTAAAAACAAAAGACTTGTTCATATTTTACATAATACCTTTACAAATACCTTATTTGAAGAAAAATATTCACTAAGTAAGGTTTTAATTCTTAATACATTATTTCATTCAGTTATAAAAGTTATGTTTTTCTTGGTGAATATTCTCGGTGTTGAGTTGTCTCGGCGCTCAGTCGGCGGTATTGTGTCGGCAGTGCTGAGTCATTGGCGTTGAGTCGGCGATGTTGACATGGTGGTGTTGTGTTGTTCCTTCCCGCAAAACAGTCTAGCACTGGTTTCATTATCATTTTTAAAGACATTTTCCTATCACTTAATGCTTAGCTTAGTGTCTGAAAAGAAATTATTGGCGGTAAAAAGTAATTTTCATAAGACATATGAATTTAACTTCACAGCCGATCGAGCGGAAATGTGACGATGGACTACATCCGGCAGCAAAGCCATGTGATCGGGAGGTTTTGAAGAACGTAGAACCACCTTTTAATTGTTGTTTCCAGATCCACCTTGACCTGGGTTGGTACTTGGTAGCACCTGTTAGTTAACCCCGAAGTATAAAAAAATATTTTTGAGTAGCATACCAGAAAAACATTTTTGAAAACAAAATCGCTCGGTTCACACTCCACCCACGTCTATTGAACAGGTGAAGAGGCTCATCCCTTGTTCCCTGTTTAGGATGTGGTTTCCGGCTTTCTCTTTTCCAATCTTTTTACTCTTTTCTTTCTTTTTTTTCTCAATTGGAGTAGATAGACTAAGCTATCGCCCGGTTCACACTGCACCCACATCTATTGAACAGGTGAAGAGGCTCATCCCTTGTTCCCTGTTTAGGATGTGGTTTCCGGCTTTCTCTTTTCCAATCTTTTTACTCTTAAGTAGCTCCCTGCGCATCAGTGGCGTTACCGCCTTGCTTGGGGTGATAGGATTAAAAAAAATATTTACTAGCAATAAACCACAAACCATAAACCAGACTCTCGGTCAAAAAAATAAAAAATAAAAAAACTTGTTTACAAAAATACGTCAATGAAACCTGATCTACGCACTAATTTCTTGGTATCTACCGACCTCTCAGTGAGGTTGAATACAACACAAGACCATTTTATAGTGGTAACTCGAAGCCCTTAAGCCCAGGCAAAATTTTTTCTTAGACCCTGCCTTGCCTGCATAGATCAGATTTCATTGACGTATTTTTGTAAACAAGTTTTTTTTATTTTTTGGATCGAGAGTCTGGTTTGTGGTTTATTACTAGTAAATATTTGTTTTCAAAAATGTATTGCTTGTATTTTACTCCAAAAAATTTTTTTATACTTTGGGGTTAACTATTTGCCAATAGTTGGGGCTCTAACAGGTGCTACCAAGTACCAACCCAGGTCAAGGTGGATCTGGAAACAACAACAATTAAAAGGTGATTCTACGTTCTTCAAAACCTCCCGATCACAAGGGTTTGCTGCCGGATGTAGTCCATCGTCACATTTCCGCTCGAAGTTAAATACATATGCCTTATAAACATTACTTTTTACGCCAATAATTTCTTTTCAGACACCATGCAATGCATTAAGTGATAGGAAAATGTCTAGCACCTGTCTATTTTCCTAGACGATGATCTTCATTACACTTGATAATTATCTGATTAATGAAATCAAAATTTAATCAACATACTGTTTCTTTGGGGTTTTTTTTGTTTTTTTGTTTTCTAAAAACACATTAAATCCGTGTCTTATTAAGAAATCTCTGAAGAAACGTAATAAAATCTAACATGTCACATTAAAGACACCTTTTCTACTTGTTCTTTACTTCTTCTGTCATCATGTCGGATCTCAACATATATATATATATATATATATATATATGTATATATATATATATATATATATATATATGTATATATATATATATGTATATATATATGTATATATGTATATATATATATATGTATATATGTATATATATATATATATATTATATATATATATATGTATATATATATATGTATATATATATGTATATATATATGTATATATATATATATGTATATATATATATATATATATATATATATATATATATATATATATATATATATATATATATATATATATATATATATATATATATATATATATATATATATATATATATATGTATATGTATATATATATATATGTATATGTATATATATATATATGTATATGTATATATATATATATATATGTATATATATATATATATATGTATATGTATATATATATATATATATGTATATGTATATATATATATATATATATATATATATATAGACATTTGTAACGGTGTATATATATTTTAATTCAGATACTTTAATCCAAGCGGAAAAAGCAGGAAGGTAAATTCCAAAAACCCGATCCTAATTAATATTAAAAATTTTATTTTAATATTAAAAAATTATACAGGAAGAGAGCTCCATGTAATAAAATATTACAGAGCAAATATAAAATTTATATATATATATATATATATACCGTTACAAATGTCTATTCTAAATATGGACATGTGAGCGTCTGTGCAAAAAAAAATTGGGGGATATTTTAAGGATCAACTGTTGTACTATTTGGGTCTGTAATGAAAGCTTT
Source organism: Ascarosepion bandense (assembly GCA_037127315.1). Lineage (NCBI taxonomy): Eukaryota > Metazoa > Mollusca > Cephalopoda > Sepiida > Sepiidae > Ascarosepion > Ascarosepion bandense. The sequence continues at coordinate 591,113 of JBBBDQ010001803.1, forward strand.
AAAACTAATCCATGGTTCTGGAGCTCAGACTCTTTGGACGTTGGCACGAAAGACTAAAAGCAATAGTTGTCTCCAGTTAAAGCGAAACTGTAGACTGAAAGAAAATGAATGGATGTAAGTCAAATTTTGATTTCCTGGTATCGATATCAAATTTTCTGCACTATTGTAAGAAGTGCAACCTTGAAACTTCTGAATATCGTTTCTTATGTCTTTGTCTATGAGTGTATCAAATTTGATTAAAATCGGATCACTCCTTCTATAACCCGATTTTTTCGATTATCGATTTTCGATATTTATCGAAGGTACCTTGACACAAAACCTAAGAACACTCGCAAACTCCTATAGTACAACTGTGTAAATTTTCAAGAAAATCGGTTCAGCCGTTTCGGAGTCTATAGGTAACGGACACACACACACACATACACACACATACACACACACACACAGTTCCATTTATAAACATGTTTAGATTAGATAGATATAGTGTTGAGTCGTGATAATGTTTTCAAGGTTGTTGTTTTTCAGTAAATTTACTGATAAAAGCTGTTTTGTGGAGCATTTTTTTGTTATTTTTTTTGTCGTAGAGAGCTCGATGTCGAGGTAAATACAGAGCGTGGGTGGGATTAATGCAGAGAAGTTTGTCACTTAACTGAGCAGATTCATGCCGACATCAAAGTGTCGTGAGAACATCGTTATTATATTCTCACTCGTCAGGGCAAGGTTTCTCTCTTTCAGAAAATCCATTACTCTACGATACCTTCACCTAGATTGGTTGCCACTCAAACTGAGCCGCATCTGGGTTTCTCCCCGCCCGGAGGCAGAGAATCCGACAAGGTAGTCTTCGAGTGGATGAAGACTTGTGACCACACTGGTTTCTTACAAAGAATACATATTCTATTCATCCGAATCTATCCGAAAAATCTTATCGGCATTAAAAACCCACTAGGTTTTGAGTTTGAGTTTTCTTTAACGGCATATCAACACCTCTGTGGGTTATTTAATGCCAAAAATGGTAGAATTTTAAGGTGTATTTTTTTATTATTATTGTTCGGTTATACAGTCAGGTTAGCCAAATGCAGACGACAATTCTACTCCTACAGCTTCTTCTCTCGCACTTCCCGCCTGTGGAACTCGCTCCCGTATTCTTGCTTTCCTGACGGCTACAACCTCCAGAAATTTAAATGCAAAGTCAATACTCATCTACTAACCACTGGACTCTAGCTCTCTCCCCTCCCCTGTATAACCTTCCCTTTCTCTCCACCTATGTATCTGTCATCGCACCTGCTTTCTCAGCTTTCTATTGTTCCTTTCTAACTAGTTTGTACCCCTCACTCTTTTCTAATTAATCTCTTTATATTCATGTAGCCCCCTGCACATCAGTGGCGTTTCCGCCTTGCTCGGGGTGAAATGATTTTAAAAAAAAGTGAGAAGGTTGATTTAATCAGACTTCGATAAAAAAAAAATATTTTTTTTTATTTTAGAAAACTGACGTCTTCTAGTTTTGTATTAAAAAATGTATTGCTGGTAATTTTTTTTACTTTAAAAATGTATTATGGTAATAATTTTTCCCTTAAAAATGTATATATTTCTATAAAAATCTATTTTTATATTTTCATAGTGTTTTGACCCCACTTTGGGGATTAACTATTTGCCCATAGCTGGGACCCTAACAGGTGCTACCATTCCGGGTCAGGGTGGACCTGGGAACAACAGCAATTAAGAGGTGGTTCCATGCTTTTCACAACCTCCAAATCAGAGGCCTTGCTGCCGGATGCAGTTTACCGTCATACCCAGGACCAAACCCACTAATGTTGATAAGCCGTAAAACATAATAAACCAAACCAAATCGAGCGGAATTGAAAACAAGGTCGAGTTTAATGTGGGTTGGTATCCCACAAGCATGTAAACTGGCGACAAAAACTCTCGTCCCTCCTCTTTTTGGGGATGTCTCATTCGCTTGATAATGACCTCGGCCATACTACATAGGATAGATAAAGTCTATTGTAACTGACACCAGAAGACGTAGATTGGTGTAAGAGTAGAATTATCTAGAGAAGAGCGTGAATCTATTTTTCTCCCCTCAACTATAGGTTAAACAGTAGGATAAACTATGTTTAATGAATATGCATATTAATAAATGAATTAATGGCACAAAAGACTTTAAAAAGTAATGGTCGCAAAGATCGACTTCTATAAATGTACATACATTCTTCCTTTTTATTTTAATAAACCATTTTATGGTTCCTTCTGTTTTATGCCAATGGTTAATTCCAAGAGAATTCTTTGTGTATTTGGACGCACTTTCAAGAATGTTTTTGCTGTTTTTACCGATATTATTTTTCGTTGGATGTGCGTTGTGGTACAGTGGATATCGGCTCGGAACGAGAAACCGGGGAGCCGAGGTTGAATCCATTGTATTCACTTACGCGCAAATACCCTTGGGAAAGGTATTAATCCGTCTCTTCCTTCCAGTTATGGGTTAAATAGCAGGACAGATTGGGTTCTATAGCCTTGGTCGGCAACCAGTCTACCGCAGAAAGCAATGGCAACCTACTGTCCAGTCAGTGATGTCTCTTTCGAGACATGATCGCCCAAGTGTGTATCACGTATGGCACTTAACTGACTGACTGTGTAATCGGTTATTTAGGACATTTTCTTTGTGGTCTTCAATTATTCAATTGTGATGAATTCTCGTTGCTTGTAAAATTATCCAATTCTTTCTCAATCGGTCATTATTTCGTGGGCTTATTTTACGGGGGTATTACACCTTCATCCCTATAAGTCTTTAAATGTCAAAAATAATTCTTAGTTGCCAAAATAACAAGATTCAAACAATTTCAGATGTCTCTGCGGAATCATATGTTCCCATAGAAATATTTAATTTTTTTGTTTTGGTCCACAAACAACCATTGTGGTATGATACAGGTTTGTATGCCTGTTTTATGATATTTGTATCGCGACCGCTAATAGGACATTAAACTTTTTGCTACATTTATAGCAGACATTAGCAGATTCTTGGTGATATCGAATTGGATGGTTGTACAAACATTCTTCTTTTTTGTGTTGATAAAACCTTTTACGGCCTTTGCTTTTTTTATGTCACTGGTTAATTCCAAGAGAATTCTTTGTGCATGTACACACACTTTCAAGTGCGTTTTTGCTGTTTTTACCGATACTTTTTTTTTTTGCTGGGCTCAGTAATCGGTATTGAGGGTTGTTTAGAAATTTTTCTTTGTGATTTTTAACTGGGATGTATTTTTTTATTTATGACTCAGACAGATTTATATTACTGGTGGATACATGTGTTTGAGTAGATGCTCCGTTTATTTATTAATGTTTTTGTTTTTGTGTTGTGTACGTGGGTTCGAAATCTTCGTCGCCAGGTTGTTGTGGATTCCGAGTGAGGAATTGCACAAAATAATGAACAACAAACCAGATATTTGAGATAGAAAAATCAGTTATATTAAACGTAAAGATACAAACTTGAACGCAGGTTAGTAATACAGGTATACGATTAGTAAGGAATATATATATATATATACAAGTCTTTGAAGTGAAGTCGTGCTAGAATTAGTATGTCCACGTCGGAACTGACGGGTGCTGTGTAATATTATTCCGGCTGAGTGGAGCTCGGATCTACTATGACTAATGACACGGTATTCTCTGTGAAACTTCGGTAGCTTACGGATTTTTTTTTTTTTTTTTAATCATATCACCCCGGGCAAGGCGGTAAGGCCACTGGTGTGCAGGGGGCTACGTAAGAGTGAAAAGATTGGAAAAGAGAAAGCCGGAAACCACATCCTAAACAGGGAACAAGGGATGAGCCTCTACACCTGTTCAATAGACGTGGGTGGAGTGTGAACCGGGCGATTTTGTTTTCAAAAATGTTTTTCTGGTATGCTACTCAAAAATATTTTTTTATACTTCGGGGTTAACTATTTGCCAATAGCTGGGGTTCTAACAGGTGCTACCAAGTACCAACCCAGGTCAAGGTGGATCTGGAAACAACAATTAAAAGGTGGTTCTACGTTCTTCAAAACCTCCCGATCACATGGCTTTGCTGCCGGATGTAGTCCATCGTCACATTTCCGCTCGATCGGTTGTGAAGTTAAATACATATGTCTTATAAAAATTACTTTCTCGTACGATGTCTGTCGTATCTCACTATAGCAGGAGTATATGCATACTCAAGTCGAGTCCATTATCATAGAAAAAGGGGGTGATCCCACAACATTTTGTTTTTGCTCTTTTCGTCTACCAGCCTGATTATTCGAAAATTTAATCTTATTAAAGCGTCTGCTTAAATATGCGTCATCGACGCATTTTGTAGCCGAGAGGTCAAAGTATATTTTAAAAAAAACTAGCTACTCACACATCTATGCATCGTTCATTCAGTAATGAATTTGAACACTCTCGGCTACTGGCGTGTGTTTACATTGTATATAACACGCTAAAGTCTACATTACTCTACCGAGTGCCCATAGCTCAGAGGCTAGAATCACCGCTTGATGTCAATTCGGTCGGGTTTTAATTCTTGCTAGAAGCAATCGGGTGTTTAACCGTACTGATGAGCTACGAAATAGGTTTGTCTGCGGATAACAATACAAGTTAATACATAAGAACAGGGGTAAAAAAGTGTCTTTAATGTCACATGTTTCACTTCAGTAAGCTTCTTCAGAATTATTTTAAAAACGAATAATTTTTTTAAAAATATTTTTATAAAATTTAAATTTTAAAAAAGTCAAAAATACAAAGGGAAAGTATGTTGATTGAGGTTAGATTTCATTGGTCAGATCCGTATCACGTGTAATAAAGTAATAAATGGTCATTTTAAATGTAGGAAAAACATGCTAGTTTATATGTGTATGTTACGTGTAATAAAAGCAATGAATGCTTATTTATTTGAAATGTTTGTGTATGTACGCGAAAATAGTGCATGCGTTAAGCGTATTCAAACTTTTTTTTATAATCGTGTCGCCTCAAGCAAGACATTTTACTGCCACTGTTGAGCAGGAGGTTACTTAGGGGGTAAGTTATGAGAAAGAGTGACAGTTTACAGGGGGTGTCAGAAAGAGGTAGGAGAAGGATGAGAATACTGATGAGAGAGAGGGAGGATGCAAGTTAGTGAAATAGGAGATGACTATTGACTTTACATTTGAATTCTTGAAGATTGTAGCTGTCGGAAAGCAAGTAAACGGAAGTTAATTCGGGGGTGCGGGGGTGCGGGGGTGCGGGGGTGCGGGAGAAGCTACTAGGGTAGAATTTGCGTTTACAATTTATTGGTTTCACAGTCAACGGGTAGGACTTAGTTGCTAATAGACGAAATATGTGTGTTTATATGTCGGTAACGTTAGTATGTATGTAAATAGTATATATATATATATATATATATATATATATATATATATATATCAAAACAATGTTAGGAAATCTATGACTATAATAATTTTTAGTGCGTTGGGGTGTAATGGATATCAGTTCGGAATCTAAAACCGTTGTATCGAGTTCGAATTCCAGTCAGATTTGTTACATTCATTTCCGTACAACTATGCTTGGGAAAAACATGAATAAATCTGCTCTCCCCAAGCTATGGATTAAATAACAGGATAGTGTGTGTAAGTGTACTTATTTGAGTAGACGCTTTCCTTTCTTTTTTCTTCTTTTTTAACCTCTTTTTTCTTTTTCTTTTCTTTCTTAACACTTTCTTTTGACCTTGCTTTTTCTACTCTTTCTTTCTTTCTTGGTTTCTCTCTTTGTTTCTTTACTTTTACTTTCTCTTTTTTCCCTTGCTTTCTTTTTTTCTTCACCTCCTTCTTTTCTCTGTTCTTTCGTTTTCTTCCTTTCTTTCTTCCCTTTCCTTTTCTTTCCGTTACCTCCCTTACCTTCCTTCATTCATCTCTTTTTATTTTTCCTTCCTTCCTTCCTTCCTTGCTTCCTTCCTTCCTTGCTTCCTTCCTTTTCTCTTCTTCTTTTTCTGTTTTCTTCCTGCTTTTTTCTCTTCCTTTCCTTCTTTTCTCTTTTCTTTTCTTTCCTTTTACTTTTTCCTTCGTTCTCTCCTCTTTTTCTTTCTCTCTTTGTCGCTCCTTAATTTTATTTTCTCCCCGCCACTTCACTCTTTTCTTTCGTTCTCAAGCTTAAGTGGTCTGTCTCCAGGTAGGTGGGTAGAAATGAATGTTACGTGTATCGCCAATGATGCGGGAGAAAATTCTACTTCCGGACCTGCGCGTATCCACACGCCATAACGCTTTATAATTCTTAATGGATGAGACAAAAACATGGGGAAAGGGTTCAGAAAAGTAGGGGTTCCTTAGAAGCTCTGAAGAGAGTGATTTAGCGGGTTCAAGTGGTGTGGAAGGTGAGCTGGAAAAGCAGCTATATGGCCAAGAACAATACTAGAGAAACAAAAAAGAACAGACGCAAAGCAATGTTAGAAACTGTGTTTTATTCTTGCCGGGAAGTCGATGTACCTGGATTATTGAGGACTGTTTAAAAATAAGGTCATCATTGAACCAAAATATCAGATCTTTCGTCATGACGAAGAGAAGAAGACGAAGAAGAGAACGTGCCGTGGGTCGGAGGGAGCGACACTGATTATGTCATTTCGTAATAGTTGAAATATTGCCAGTAAGCAAATCTGACCACAGAGATTTTGTACAAAAATAAAAATAAGTACTTTAAAACTAAAGAATGTTGTGGTACAGTGAATATCGGTTCGGAACGAGAAACCGGGGAGCCGAGTTCAAATTCCAGTTGAATCCATTGTATTCACTTACGCGCAAATACCCTTGGGAAAGGTATTAATCCGTCTCTTCCTTCCAGTTATGGGTTAAATAGCAGGACAGATTGGGTTCTATAGCCTTGGTCGGCAACCAGTCTACCGCAGAAAGCAATGGCAACCTACTGCGGGATAATCTTCTGCCCACTCAGTCGTGTCTCATACGAGACATGATCGCCCAAGCGTGTATCACGTATGGCACTTTAACTGACTGATACAAAAAGATTTCTTCATTTTTCTTCTAGTGCCCTTTCTTCGGGACGTAGGTGATCATGGCCCTCCACATCTCCCTATCCTTTTTAGCCCTTTCTTTTGTTACCCCTCCCAAACCCTGCTCTGGAATCCATCTGCTGAAGCCTATAACTCTAGAATATAAATGTATATATATGGCCACAAAGTTAGGGGTCAGTTTATGTATTGATTATAATATATATTTGATCCCCCATTTTATATTTTACTTGAACATTAATAAATAAGTTTTCCACGTCTAGGGAGGCTTTTTCTTCTGTGTGCCGTATCCTTTCAGGACGTAGGTGATCATGGCTCTCCACATCTTCCTATCCTTGTAACTATTAACAACCCTTCTACTGTTATCCCGTTTAAACCCCCTCCAGCATCCATCTGCTCAAGTCCATCAAGTATGTCACGCGTCACCTTCCCTTGTCTATCCTCCCCTCTATCCGTCTTGTGAGTATCAGAATCTCCAAGCCGTTCTTCCTCGTTACATGTCCCAGAAACTTCATAAATGTATATATATGGCCACAAAGTCAGGTGTCAGTTTATGTCTTGATTATGATATATAATTGATCCCGAATTTTATATTTTACTTGAACATTAAATAAGTTTTCCACGTCTAGGGAGGGTTTTTCTTCTGGGTGTCGTCTCCTTTCAGGACGTAGGTGATCATGGCTTTCCACATCTCCCTATCCTTGTAACTATTCTACTGTTATCCCGTTCAAACCCCGCTCCACCACCATCCTCCCCTTTATCCGTCTTGTGAGTATCAGAATCTCCAAGCCGTCCTTCCTCACTACATGTCCCAGAAACTTCAGCTGTCTTTTCCTGGTGTTAATTATTAGTTTTCTTTTCGTGTCCATCCTCTGCAAAACCTCGTCGTTGCTTTGTCCATGGTATCCTCAGTATCCTTCTGTAGAACCACACTTCGGTTGCTTCAATTCTTTCTGTCATCTTTGGTGAGATTGTCCAGGATTCACTGCCATATTGATGGGCAGACATCACATAACAATCCAGTACTCTCTTCTTCGTTTCCAACAAAATTTTCCTGTCTCTTAATACTCTACTCAGCTTCTGAAATGCATCCTTGTGCTTTTGGATTTCGGGAATATAAATGTATAGAAAATGCTGTGACCACAAAGTGAGGGGTCAGTTTATATATTGATTGTAATATGGAATTGATCCCCCACTTTGTATCCAGTAGGCTTCTGTAAAACCACATTTCGGTTGATTCAAGTACCATCTACCTATCTCCGGCCACATTATTTTGTCTTCATTTCCTATGTCAACATTCAATACAGTACGATCTACCTATCTCCGGCCACATTATTTTGTCTTCATTTCCTATGTATATCCGCATTCAATACAGTACCATCTACCTATTTCCGGCCACATTATTTTGTCTTCATTCCCTATATATACCCGCTTTCAATACAGTACAATCTACCTATCTCAGGCCACATTATTTTGTCTTCATTTCCTATCTATGTCCGCATTCAATACAGTACTATCTACCTATATCCGGCCACATTATTTTGTCTTCATTTCCTATGTATATCCGCATTCAATACAGTACCATCTACCTATTTCCGGCCACATTATTTTGCCTTCATTTCCTACCTATGTCCGCATTCAATACAATACGATCTACCTATATCCGGCCACATTATTTTGTCGTCATTTCCTATCTATATGCATTCAATAGAGTACGATCTACCTATCTCCGGCCACTTTATTTTGTCGTCATTTCCTATCTATATGCATTCAATAGAGTACGATCTACCTATCTCTGGCCACTTTATTTTGTCGTCATTTCCTATCTATATGCATTCAATAGAGTACGATCTACCTATCTCTGGCCACATTATTTTGTCTTCATTTCCTATCTATATCCGCATTCAATAGAGTACGATCTACCTATCTCTGGCCACATTATTTTGTCTTCATTTCCTATCTATATCCGCATTCAATACAGTACGATCTACCTATCTCCGGCCACATTATTTTGTCTTCATTTCCTGTCTATATCCGCATTCAATACAGTACGATCTACCTATATCCGGCCACATTATTTTGTCTTCATTTCCTATCTATGTCCGCATTCAATACAGTACGATCTACCTATCTCTGGCCACATTATTTTGCCTTCATTTCCTATCTATGTCCGCATTCAATACAGTACGATCTACCTATCTCCGGCCACTTTATTTTGTCGTCATTTCCTATCTATACCCGCATTCAATAGAGTACGATCTACCTATCTCTGGCCACATTATTTTGTCTTCATTTCCTGTCTATGTCCGCATTCAATACAGTACGATCTACCTATCTCCGGCCACTTTATTTTGTCGTCATTTCCTATCTATATGCATTCAATAGAGTACGATCTACCTATCTCCGGCCACATTATTTTGCCTTCATTTCCTGTCTATATCCGCATTCAATACAGTACGATCTACCTATATCCGGCCACATTATTTTGTCGTCATTTCCTATCTATACCCGAATTCAATACAGTACGATCTACCTATATCCGGCCACATTATTTTGCCTTCATTTCCTGTCTATATCCGCATTCAATACAGTACGATCTACCTATATCCGGCCACATTATTTTGTCGTCATTTCCTATCTATACCCGCATTCAATACAGTACGATCTACCTATATCCGGCCACATTATTTTGCCTTCATTTCCTATCTATGTCCGCATTCAATACAGTACGATCTACCTATATCCGGCCACATTATTTTGTCCTTATTTTTTGTCTGTGCACTCATTCAGTACAGTGCAACCTATATTAAATGCGCCACATGCTTTTCCTCATTGTCTGTCTGTGGCCGGATTTCATAGCCTGCGATCTGCCTATCTCCTATCCCATAATTTTGCTCTCATTTTCTGTCTGTTTCCGCATTCAATACATTATCATTTGTCTATTGACAATGTCCGTCTTTTCTATCTGTGTTCACTTTCAATACAGTGTCGTCTGCAGTCTTACGATTGCGTCTATTTTTTTCTCTCTATGTCTGTGATCGCATTCAATCCAGTGTCTTCTGCCTATCTTAAGTCTTACGATTGTGTTCGCTTTTTTTATTATGTTCCTGCCCGTGTTCGCATTCAACTATCTTATGATTGTGTCCGTTTTTCTGTCTGTGTCCGCATTCAGCGGTGTCACCTGTCTATCTTACGTTGGATACGGCCATACTACATTGAAACACAGACTGCAGAACAATCACCGAAGTTAAGCAATTTCGAGCGTGGTCAGTACCTAGATTGGTGACTGATTGGGAATACCAGATGCTGTTAGCTTGGATGTTTAGGTGATATAATGGATAATGGCTTGAAATTGGAAATTGAAGTTAAGTAATGTTAAGCCTGGTCAATACCTAGATGGGTGACTGCTTAGGAATACCAGGTGCTGTAAGCTTGGGTGTGTAGGTGATATAATGGATAATGGCTTGGAATTGGAAATTGGAGTTAAGTAATGTTAAGCCTGGTCAGTACTTAGATGGGTAACTGCTTGGAAATACCAGATGCTGTCAGCTTGGATGTGTAAGTGATGTAATGGATAATGGCTTTACATTCTCTGGAATATGAATATATAGAAACTACCGGGGCTGCAAAGCGAGGGACCAGTTTATATATTGATTGTAAAGTAGAATTTATCCCCCACTTTATACACATAATATTTTGCCGTTTGATAAGCCATAGAAAATGAGTCAGTCAATCAATGAAATGCTGATTAGCTACACATGCATGTTTTTAGATTTATTTACATTCTTTGGAATATAAATGTGTAGGAACTACCGGGGCTACAAAATGAGGGACCAGTTTATATATTGATTGTAAAGTATAATTGATCCCCCACTTTATGCCCACATTACAATTTCTTCTTTGTTGATACGCTGTAGAAAATGAATCAATCAATCAATCAATGAAATACTGATTAACTACACATACATGTCTTTTAGATTTATTTACATTCTTTGGAATATAAATGTGTAGGAACTACTGTGGCCAAAAAATGAGGGATATATTGGTCGTAATATAGAATTGATAGAAAAAGGACGGGTTTTCCCTTGACACCGCTTTTATTTTAACTGGTTTCACTCCCCGGCACAGTTTATTGTTTGAAAAAGCGATTATTAGGATTGGAATAAAACCTAAACATATGAAGGTGAATTTATACATTTTTTTTTTTTAATTCTTGATAATCGACAACTAAAAAAATTAAACGGTTAATCGGATCAAGAAGCACTTGATGAAGGCCGGTGAACACGGGCCGAAACAATGTGATAACAACAAAGATCAGAAAAATAGTCTGTGTGAATAAGGTAAATAATGATAACTCCTCATCCCTGAAATTCACAGAGAAATTATTATTATTATTATTATTATTATTATTATTATTATTATTATTATTCACTAACAATGTATGTATATGGGTATAGATGCGCCCGGTGGGGGGGGGGATATTTTTTCGGTCGAATATCGGCAGCCGAAACGTCGTACAAATGGCAAGAAAGATGAGGACAATTATCCGAATAATGTAAAGAATTTAGGCTAATCTTATATAACACTTTAGAACGGCTCATGATTAAACATAAGACATTCATTGTCTCTTATATTTAACAGCATATGTTTAGAAACTTATTTGCTGCCTCGATATATATATATATATATATATATATATATATAAGGTGCGATTGGTAAATTGTCGCAATTATTTTATTTCAAAGGTTATAATACTAAATATTAAATGTATTTTGTACCAAGTATTTTTTTTTCTTGTTAAAGCATTTGCTGAGTAAATCAAATAAAATTACTTTAATTAAATTGTCTATTTTCTGTCAATATGCCTCATAAAAGATAAGATTGTTCTTGTTCTAATACTTTTCCACGTTACTGTATCTTTTAATGAGATGCCAGTGTTATTTTCATTTTTTGCTTTATTTAGACGACAATTTATCCACCGCACTTTGTATTTCTTAAAATGTGATACTACTACTAATTGTCATTTAGGCGTCAATTAGACGACAATTTATCCACCGCACCTTGTATCTGTTAAAATGAGATATCAGTGTTATCTTTTCCTTGTTTCTAACGATTTTTTTCTGTCTTCTCTTACTTTACTTAGTTTTTGGAGGGCATCTTTCGCCATCGAAATGCGCTTTCAGATTTCAAGGTCGCACTTTCCGTTAAAAGGCTTCTCAGATATTTAATTTTATGTACTTGTTTGATTTTTTTTTTTTTTGTCTCCAATTTGTAATTTGCATATCGGGCTGTTCTTTTCGCTAATAACAGTGCAACTATGCAATCCATTAAATTATTTCTTTTGGAAATCACTTAAATGATATGAAAAAAAACTTCTTTTATTTTACCACTAACAGTATAGCCAAGCGTTACTCGAGTGTAATGAAAGCTGTAAAATTAATCTATGGTCCTGGAGCTCAGACTCAGCCTAAAGAATATTTGAAATAATAAAATAATTGCGACAATTTACCAATCGCACCTAATACATACATACATATATATATATATATATATATATATATATATATATATATATATATATATACTAGCAGTATAGCCCGCCGTTGCTCGGGTGTAATGAAAGCTTTAAAACTAATCCATGGTCCTGGAGCTCAGACTCTTTGGACGTTGGCACGAAAGACTAAAAAGCAATAGTTTTTTCCAGTTAAAGCGAAACCGGAGACTGAAAGAAAAATGAATGGATGTAAGTCAAATTTTGATTTCCTACGATCGATATCAAATTTTCTGCACTATTGTAAGAACTGCCACCTTGAAACTTCTGAATATCGTTTCTTATGTCTTTGTCTATTAGTATATCAAATTTGATTAAAATTTGATATATTAATAGACAAATACTATTATACTAATAATACTTCTATAACCCGATTTTTCAAAAGTTTATAATTATTTTTATTTCTTGTGATTTTTTTCTCGATTACTTTCGAACGTGGCAACATTCATTTTCAAGGAGTGTGTTTTTTGTGTGTGTGTGCTTTACGGTCAGTGGGCACCTCGGCGTGGTTAGCAAGCTCGTCTCACTAGAATCATTATAACTGAGTAGGGAGTTCGATCCTCACTGGGTAGACCCTACTTTCAGCCGTGTGTCACGTCTAAGCTACACTTAGAAAATCACCTTCCTCCAGGTTTGGGGGTTGGGCGCAGGACTAACAACCCTGCCCAATAAAAACAGTTTGTTACGGAAACAGCAAAAACGCTGCCCTACACACCAAGGAAAAGTTTATTTTATTGATATTATTTAAGGTCAGTATGTTTTCTTGATTCCTATGTTGTTACGTTTCGAAAGGATTTAGGAAAATATAATAAAATAAACAGATCCTTGTCTGGAATACTGCTGCCATATATGGTCAGGCGCACCCGCTGTTTCTCTCAGTGTCCTTGACAGGCTCCAAAGTACCGACAGTGCTGCTCGACTCCAGCCACTTTCTCACCGACGGGATGTGGCTTCCTTCTGTTCTATAAATATTTTCATGTCTTCTACGCCAAAGAACTTAAATCCCTGGTGCCCCTGCCACAGGTGTTTACCCGTGCAACCAGGATGGTAACTGGGTCCCACCCATTCACAGTCAGGTTAACCAAATGCAGACGACAATTCTACTCCTTCATCTTCTTTTCTCGCACTTCCCGCCTGCGGAAATCACCTTCACATTCTTGCTTTCCTGACGGCTACAACCTCCAGGAATTTAAATGCAATGTCAATACCCATCCCCTTAACCACTTGACTCTAGTTCTTTCGACATCTCCCTGTATATCTTTTCCTTTCTCTACCTTTCACTTGTACTCCCATCCTTATTTTGCTCCTTTCTAACTGGTTCGTCTTTCTCTTTACTCTCCTCCTATCTATTCTTTTTTACTCTGATGTAACCCCTGCACATCGGTGGCGTTGCACATCAGTGGCGTTACCGCAGTGATAGGATTAAAAAAAAAATATATATATATATATATATATATATATGAACTTTGCTAAAGCTACAGATTACATAAATCAACAAATTTGAACAAAGTTAATAAATAATTTGATAGACAAAACTTGTAGATATTATTCCAAACATGTTTAAAGTTTGTAAAATGTCCCTCAAGACCGGGGAAACACTGGATAACTTGCTTTATGTAGAGAGTGGAAAATTTTTCAAATTTCTCGGCCTTTAGAATATATATACTCGTTTAGAAATGAAAAATATGTGTGTGTGTGTGTGTGTGTGTGTGTGTATGCATATGCGCATTTACTTACATATATATTTAAGAGCAATTGAAAAAAGTGTATATATATATATATATATATATATATATAATATAGTTATCGAGAGAATATATTTATATATACATATATATATATATATGTAAACGAAATTTGATATTCATAGAATAGCGTAAGAAATGAAAATAATTTTCATATATATATATATATGTATATATATATACATTCATACTTCATACCCCCCCCACACACACATATATATATATATATATATATATATATATAGATAGATAGATAGATAGATAGATATCTACACACACATATGTATGCATATGTGTCGGTAGATATGTATCTGTAAAAGAAAAAAGCTAAAGTGTGTGTGTGTGTGTGTGTGTGTAAGAGAGAGAGAGAGAGAGAGAGAGAGAGAGAACACCTCAGATTATAATTTATAAGCGATAGAGTCTAAAAACGGTCCTAGCAGAATTAAAATATCCACCCCCACTCAGAATAAGAAAAATAAACAAAAAATGAATGTATTCTTTCCGAAGGAGACAGATCTAAAAGAATTGCTAAAAAAGTTGGCCTCACCTTTCAACGCCCCAAATTATTCAAAATTGGACGATATATCTCTGACTTTATTCCAACGACTTGTTTTATTCCCCATCCCGTCTTTGATACAAAGGGAGACAACTACATATAATTCGCCTTAAATACAGGGCTTAATTTTTCATTTTTCGTTGTCTCTTTATTCATCTTTCTACTCTCTTCTTTCTCCCCTCCATTGATTTCAACGATGCTAGTTTAAATCTTATATATATATATATATTAGCGGCTGAGTCGTTACTTGACTTTTCTTTAAGTTCTTCCGATGCGATCAACATTGGTTAAGAACAGAATTTTGTTCTTGATCTTAAAAAAAGAAAAAACAAAAAAAAAAAGAAGAAGAAAAATTAAGAACAAATATCTGACAAATTATTTGAAGATGATCTAGTGTTTTTTTGAGACCGGCTCAAATTGACACCGAGACGACATTTGCAATCCTGTTCAATTTTGTGAAATCAGCAGCCTTGATGGATTGATAAATGGAAAATGATTCTTGTTAAACACACACACACACACACACACACACATATATATATATATATATATATGTATATATATATATCTTTGTAGAGAGGCTCAAATCAACTTCAAGGCAAAACTTGATAGCCAGTTCAAATGTCTGATCGACCTAATTGTATGTGATTCCAAATTGAAACATTTTGACATTAGAAGATAAAAGCCATATTTTATAGGGTCAACATCCCATCCAAAGTTCTTATTCGTTTTTTTTTTTAAGTGAAGTCGTTCTAACTTGAACATTTTGTTCCTATGGATCAAATTATTTCTTTGATCGTTGATGTTTTATGACGGCATTATACCTTTTTTTTTCTAAACGATTTTAACCATTTTTCCATTGAGAGGTTCCAAATGATTCCAGACGATTTTTGTCTAATTAACGCTTTGGATTTATTTATTTATTTTAGAAATTGACACATTCTTTACATAGCTTCCACAGAGAAAGTTCTCCCTGCCAAATATGCGGGTGGTGTAATAGACAAAAACTTGTAATGAGATGCAGGGCGCCGAGTTCGAATTCTAGTCCGGGTCGATACATTAACTTACTGCCATTAACAATAGTATGAATGTTTCTCCTTCCCTCCAGCTAGATTTAGTATTTAGAAAAAAAAAAAAAAAAAACTATTGTTATCCTTAAAGAATTGTTAATGCTGCATTCAGTATGTGCGTTGTGGTGCAGTGGATATCGGCTCGGAACGAGAAATCGAGGAGCCGAGTTCGAATTCCAGTTGAATTCATTGCATTCACCTACGCACAAACACCCTTGGGAAAGGTATTAATCCGTCTCTTCCTTCCATTTATAGGTTAAATAATTGGGCAGATTGGATTCTATAGCCTTGGTTGGCAACCAGTCTACCGCAGAAAGTAATGACAACCTACTGTTGGATAATTTTCTGCCCAGTCAGTCTCTTTCGAGACATGATCGCCTGAGTGTGTACCACTTATGGCACTTAACTGACTGACTGAATGCTGTATTCAATCGCTAAAAAATATTTATTAGTACAATCCAAAACATGTTTTAGCTTTAAATAAGACACATAGTATTGATAAGCCGTAAAATCAAATTAACCAACTCTATGAAATACTGAATACATTTGCACACCGTAGGTAGGTCGATAGATGAAAATAATAATAATAATAATAATAATAATAATAATAATAAAACAGACAAATTGAATATGGCATTTATTTTAGACTAGGTTTAATCCAGGAATATTTCACAGTTTTCCGATTTGAATTTTCTGATGAATCTTAATACTTAAGTTAATGATTGAATAAGTTTTACGACAATAAAATATCTATAGAAATTCCTTTATTGTTTTACTAGCAGTATAGCCCGGGGTTGCTCGGGTGTAATGAAAGCTTTAAAACTAATTCATGGTCCTGGAGATCACTCAGCCTAAAGAATATTTGAAATAATAAAATAATTGCGACAATTTACCAATCGCACCTAAATATATATATATATATATATATATATATATATATATATATATATATATATATATATATATATTAGCAGTATAGCCCAGCGTTGCTCGGGTGTAATGAAAGCTTTAAAACTAATCCATGGTCCTGGAGCTCAGACTCTTTGAACGTTGGCACGAAAGACTAAAAAGCAATAGTTGTTTCCAGTTAAAGCGAAACCGTAGACTGAAAGAAAACTGAATGGATCTAAGTCAAATTTGGATTTCCTGGTATCGATATCAAATTTTCTGCACTATTGTAAGAACTGCCACCTTGAAACTTCTGAATATCGTTTTTTATGTCTTTGTCTATGAGTGTATCAAATTTGATTAAAATCGGACCATTCCTTCTATAACCCGATTTTTTCGATTATCAAAATTTATCGGGTGTACCTCGACACAAAACCTAGCTAAGAACACTGGCAGACGCTTATAGTACAACTGTAAATTTTCAAGAATATCGGTTCAGCCGTTTCGGAGTCTATAGAAATGCCCTTATTGTTTTATTAAATATTTAAGCTTAACAATTTCAA
This sequence comes from Ascarosepion bandense, assembly GCA_037127315.1. Taxonomy (NCBI): domain Eukaryota; kingdom Metazoa; phylum Mollusca; class Cephalopoda; order Sepiida; family Sepiidae; genus Ascarosepion; species Ascarosepion bandense. The sequence goes on from JBBBDQ010001803.1 coordinate 608,489, forward strand.
CAAAATATTGCAATGAAATCGTATGTCTGAACGCTGGTTTTTATTTTAAGAACCAAGTTGATACAAATGAAAAGATTTCAAATCGACAACTTTTCAATTTCACTGAAACAGACGTTAAAACTTCTTTCTTTTTTTTTTTCTCGCTGAAATCAAGTAGCATCTCTTTTTACGTGATCTAAACGAAATAGTCCATTATTTATTATCTCTTTTTAAAAATTTATTGTCTACTAATTTCACCACAAGCAAGGTGGGATAGTCACTAGTGCGCAAGGGGTTACAGTGCGTTAAAAAATAGGATACCGGGAATATACAAGAAAGGATTTAAAATGGGTGGCATTCGAGGAGACAGAAGATGCATTTACATTTTGGAGATTGTAGGTATTAGGAAATCAAGTAAAAAAACGGAGTTACGTAGGCGGGAAATGCGAGAAAAGAAACTGTTCGAGTAAAAGGGAGTGTTACATTTAACTATTTCAACGGTAAAAGGTTGGGACCTAGATGACAATCGAGTCGCACGTGTAAATTAATGTGGTCAGAGCAGCAGGGAAAAATCACCCCTAGTTTCCCTTGTCATTTCTTCTTTTTTCTTCATGAAAAAAAGTAGTATGTCTGATATGTCATTTTCAGTCTTTTCAAGCGAAAAAAAAAACAAAAAAAGAAGAAAAAAATTGGCCGATTACATGAAATAACTAATTAACAAATTTGAAAAACTTAAGAAAAATTGTGTCGACAGATTTGTCGATATAATTCAAACAAACATAATTGAAAAAATGACTACTTCTGAAACACACACACACACACACACACACACACACACACACACACACATACACACACACACATATCTAATCTAAACTTATTTATAAATGAAACTTTGTCTGTGTGTGTGTGTCTGTGTTTCCGTTACCTATAAACTCCGAAACGACTGAACCGATTTCTTTGAAAATTTACACAGTTGTACTATAAGCGTCTGCGAGTGTTCTTAGCTAGGTTTTGTGTCGAGGTACCTCCGATAAATATCGGTAATCGAAATAATCGTGTTATAGAAGGAGTGGCCCGATTTTAATCAAATTTGATACACTCATAGACACAGGCATAAGAAACGATATTCAGAACTTTCAAGGTTGCAGTTCTAACAATAGTGCAGAAAATCTATAATATATATATATATATATATATATATATATATATATATATATATATATATATATAAAAGGCAAGATGTTTGTGTGGGTGTCTATTTATCTGTCTGTATGTCCTTTATACAAATCCACAATTTTTATCCGATTCTCACCAAAACTTCACACAAATATTCTTTAGGCTGAGTCTGAGCTCCAGGACCATGGATTAGTTTTAGAGCTTTCATTACACCCGAGAAACTCAGGGCTATACTGCTAGTATATATATATACTATCAATGCAACATAACATCCATCGAAAATCCAACTATAAATAAAGTGTATATCGGATCAACTAAGAAGACTTTTAAGCAGCGCTGGTACTTGCACCTAACTTCATTTAAAAACAGCTTATACCGAAACCAAACATCCCTTTCCACATACTTTTGGAAGCTAAAGGATTCAAAACAGAAGCCCAAAGTAAAATGAAAAATCCTAGAAAAATCTAGAACTTGCAACTCACTTAATGACATCTGCCCTTTATGTCTAAGTGAAAAACTACACATTCTTCAGTACCCTAACAGCAACGATTTACTAAACCGTAGAGACTAATTAGCAGTAATATGCAAACATCGCAAATATTTCTCGCTAAAATTTAAGTAAGCAAAAAAACACCCCAACCAGAACCCTCCCTCCAAAAAAAGACAAAAAATACACACAACCAACCCTATAAATAAACAGAAAAAGAAAACAAACCCTATACAATACAAACAAAAAATAATGCAGCTGCAGCAGAATAGTACATAAATAAATAAAAAAAATATATTTTATATTTATAAAATATAGATTTTATAAAAGAAATTATTTCTTAAATATTATGAAATATTATATTTTATAATATTACAAAATAGTTTAAATATTATAGAATATTATAAAATATTATGTTATGAAAGATATACTTTATAAAAAATATATTTTATAAAAAGCAAAAAGATAAAAAAAAACAAAAAAGCACACACCCCAATACAAAATAACATAAATTAAATTAAGAAGAAACCAACCCCAAAACAAAACAACACCTACCAACCCCTAAACCAAATAAAAACACGTAAGCGCCAGCAGCCTCAGCCCTCACAAGATTAATAGATTAACCTATCCTGAACTCAGCCACAAACAAACACTTAACCCTAAGACTTTAAAAAGGTCAACAGAACTCAAAATACAGACTAACCCCTCTAACACCCCCCCCCCCCCAAAAAAAAACAAATCCAACACAAATAAACTGGCGTTTCAACTAGATAATTCTCATTTCTTAAAAATCACCTGTGGATGAAGCCAACAACATAATGGGCTGGCTTCGAAACATGAAAATTTTTGTGTAGTGATACTATGAATTTATAAAAACATTGTAACAACCATTACACTATATATATATATATATATATATATATATATATATGTATGGTTTAATTGTTATGTTTAGGTTGTCGTTTTTCACTGGTTAGAATGTATTTTCAGTGATAGAATGTATTTTGGCAGGCAGAAATTTTATAGTAAAATGCTCGATATCAGGTTGATATAGAGTGTTGTCGTGTTTCAGTGGTTAGAATGTATTTTCAGTGATAGGATGTATTTTGGCAGGCAGAAATTTTATAGTAAAATGCTCGATATCAGGTTGATATAGAGTGTTGATAGGTACAAAGATAGAGCAGATTCATATATATATATATATATATATATATATATATATATATATATATATATTATTATTAATTAATTTAATTTTAATTTTATATATATATTATTAATTTAATTTAATTTATTTTAATTTTATAGTAAAATGCTCGATATCAGGTTGATATAGAGTGTTGTCGTTTTTCAGTGGTTAGAATGTATTTTCAGTGAGAGAATGTATTTTGGCAGGCAGAAATTTTATAGTAAAATGCTCGATATCAGGTTGATATAGAGTGTTGATAGGTACAAAGATAGAGCAGATTCATATATATATATATATATATATATATATATATATATATATATATATATATATGGTTTAATTGTTATGTTTAGCGCCAAGGTTGTCGTTTTTCAGTGGTTAGAATGTATTTTCAGTGATAGAATGTATTTTGGCAGGCAGAAATTTTATAGTAAAATGCTCGATATCAGGTTGATATAGAGTGTTGATAGGTACAAAGATAGAGCAGATTCATTATATATATATATATATATATATATATATATATATATATATAAACATGCGGTGTATATACAGATAAATCCAAAGAAGTATCCTGTACATAAAGTGGTAGGATAACTCTCTAGGACAGCTCAAAATATTTATATAAATACATATAGAGAAAATATATGTAAAAATTAAGACAGACATGGAATAACCTTTCTTTCTTAATTTTTACACACACACACACACACACACACACACACACACACACACACACACACACACATATATATATATATATATATATATATATATATATATATATATAGAATCCTTGATACTTGGTAAGGTAAATTCCACAGGGGATTAAATCCAATGAGAACTCAATGTTAGGATTTAACAGAGTATTATAATAATGAAATAAGTTGGATGTTTTTATAAACCCAACGGTGATATTTTATTTCGTGGATCTCTTATAGACCGCTCCTCAGACCAAAATGAGCGGTCTATAAGAGATCTGTGAAATAAAATATTACCAATGGGTTTATAGAAACACCCAACTTATTTTCAATAAATAAATATATATATATATATATATATATATATATATATATATATTCCTTCAATTCTTAATTTTTTTCTGCGTCTTTATCAGTCACGTTTTTTTTTTTTTCAGATAATTCATATTTTTTATTCATTCTTCTTCCACTTTTTTTTTCTTTTCGTTTTCTTCAAATTATTCATTTTTTTATTTATCGGTCCATTTTTCGATTTTTTTTTTCGTTTTTTCGTTCCTATCTTGCTCTTTTTCTTCCTTCCTTTCCTTCTTTTATTTCTTCTTCCTTTCCTTCTATTATTTCTTCTTCCTTTTCTTCTTTTATTTCTTCTTCCTTTCCTTCTTTTATTTCTTCTTCCTTTCCTTCTATTATTTCTTCTTCTTTTCCTTCTTTTATTTCTTCTTCATTTCCTTCTTTAATTTCTTCTTCCTTTCCTTCTACTATTTCTTCTTCCTTTACTTCTTTTATTTCGTCTTCCTTTCTTTCTTTTATTTCTTCTTCTTTTGCTTCTTTTATTTCTTCTTCCTTTCCTTCTATTATTTCTTATTCCTTTCCTTCTGTTATTTCTTCTTCCTTTTCTTCTACTATTTCTTCTTTCTTTCCTTCTTTTATTTCTTCTTCCTTTCCTTCTTTTATTTCTTCTTCCTTTCCTTCTTTTATTTCTTCTTCCTCTCATTCTTTTATTTCTTCTTCCTTTCCTTCTATTATTTCTTCTTCCTTTTTCTTCTTTTATTTCTTCTTCCTTTCCTTCTTTTATTTCTTCTTCCTTTCCTTCTATTATTTCTTCTTCTTTTCCTTCTTTTATTTCTTCTTCATTTCCTTCTTTAATTTCTTCTTCCTTTCCTTCTACTATTTCTTCTTCCTTTACTTCTTTTATTTCGTCTTCCTTTCTTTCTTTTATTTCTTCTTCTTTTGCTTCTTTTATTTCTTCTTCCTTTCCTTCTATTATTTCTTCTTCCTTTCCTTCTGTTATTTCTTCTTCCTTTTCTTCTACTATTTCTTCTTTCTTTCCTTCTTTTATTTCTTCTTCCTTTCCTTCTTTTATTTCTTCTTCCTTTCCTTCTTTTATTTCTTCTTCCTCTCATTCTTTTATTTCTTCTTCCTTTCCTTCTATTATTTCTTCTTCCTTTCCTTCTATTATTTCTTCTTCTTTTCCTTCTTTTATTTTTTCCTCCTTTCCTTCTTTAATTTCTTCTTCCTTTCCTTCTTTTCTTTCCTTACTTTTAATCCCCTCTTTTTTTATTCTGCATTTTCTTTCTTCGTTATTTTTCATTTTCCTAAAATTTTCCCTTCATTTTTTTCTTAGCTTCTTCATTTTTTCTTTTTTTATTTCATTTAATCTTCAGAATTTTTTTTCATTCCTTTTCTTCCTGTCTTCCTTCGTTCTTCTTTCCTTTTTCCCTTTGTTTCTTTCTTCTCTTCGTTCGTCATTTTCTTTTCAGTTTTTCGTCTGCTCATTATAATGCTAATTTATTTCTTTGGGGTCTCTTTCTGATACACGTTTTCTTTTCATTCGTCAGCATATTACATTTATTGGGCTTCCATTTTTTCCCGAAAATACAAAGTCCCTTTTTCTTATAAGACAATAACTGACACCATCAGAAAAGACTACAAAAACAGTAGATTCAGAAAATACTAAACCCGCCTTCTCTTTTTCTCTTCATCGGTAATTTTGTACTTTAAGAAAAACAAATGTGAAAATTTTTCCCATGATTCCTCGGCGCTCATTTTGACTTCAAAATTCTTCTCCATTTTGTTTTATTGCCTTTTCATCCAACGTAGTCACTGGTTTAATCGAAATTACGGCCAACTGTAAATCCTTTCATTGAGACAAAAAATCCTTTATTCTTTCCAATTCTCATTTCAATTTTTTTTTCGTACACTTTCATTTCTTTCATTTTTTTTATTAGCCAGAGACGGTCACACTTTTTATATCCGCTATTGATTGCAGGATAAAATGGAAACCTCTTATTATCTAAATCTTCCAAATCTTGCTTTTAGTTGAGATATTTCTTAATTTCTTTTTGTCATTTTTGGGAAGTGGTTCCATATGCTCCTTTCGAAGTTAGTATATTGAATCCTGTCATTCCAGCCAAATTTTTAATCTCATTTAGTCAAACTATATAATTACTAAGTCTAGCACGAATCGAAAGAGATAACTGCTTCTCATAGTCATAGTTAAGTATGGTGCACGGATATCTATGTATTATAAAGTTATATGACCTTCGTTAGTCCGTACGCCATACCTTCTGAAATAGCCATACATTGACTGATCGAAAATTGATTTAGGAGAGAAGTGTAAATACATAAGGTGTTACAAAGAACAGTTTGCTTTACTAGGGTGTGTAGCTTAGTGCAATAATTTTTCTTTTTTTTTTCTTTTTCAATTAAAAGTTTTATTATTTAACATACAAATACTCTTAAAAACAATTTAATGGTTAAAATAACAAATGCTTATTTAATAAAAATGCAAAAAAAAATTTTTTTTTGCATATCTTTTAAAGTATTTACATTATTCATTCTATTGTCCTCATCTTTGTTGCCATTTGTACGACGTTTCGGCCGTTGTACGCTCAGGCCTTCTTCAGGTGCTATGAATTTTGAACCGAACCGTTTATTACAATCATTGAGGCACATGAACGCCATTCCTTACGTAAATCCTCGATTGGAAGTCATGAGTTATGTACCTTTAACAAAATTCCAATCGATGCTTTATGCTGCATGCTCAAGAGTAAGAAATCTTAAGAATTTATTCTTTGCAGTTAAAAGAGAAAAAGATATTTACACATGATCCGTTGTATGTTGCATGCTCAAGAGTAAGAAATCCTAAGAATTCTTTGCTGCTAAAAAAGGAAAAAAATTCTTAAAATATATTGTTTGCCATGAGGTCCTATAAAATTAAGTAAATTATTAAACCGCTAAATAGGGTTTTTGCTGAATTATTTTTCCAGGCAAATCAACAATCTCGCTGCTGACCTTGAGCGGGATCTACACTCTGTGGTGAACTGGGGCAAGAAGTGGCTTGTCAACTTCAATTCATCTAAGACCAAGCTGTTGTCTGTCAACCATTACAGGCAACCTCTTCTGCCTCCCATAAGCATGGACCAAGTGATTCTCCCGGAGAGTAATACACGTAATACCCATAGCAAAATCTACTGCTAAGAAGGTTGGGTCACTATGTCGATCCAGGATGTTTTTTCCACCTGAATCCATCCTGCATATATACAAGTCAGCCATCCGTCCGTGCATGGAGTACTGCTGCCATTTATGGTCAGGTGCCTCTGCCGTTCTCCTCAGTGTTCTTGACAAGCTCCAAAGGAGAGTCTGTAATGTGATAGGTACTGATCTGGCGACTCAACTGCTGCCACTTCCCCATCGTCGAAATGTGGCCTCCCTTTGTCTCTTCTATAAATACTTTCATGGCTTCTGCTCGGATGAGCTTAAGTCACTGATGCCTCCTCAACAGGTGTTTACTCGTGCAACCAGACTGGCAACTGGGTCCCACCCATTCACAGTCAGGTTAACCAAATGCAGACGACAATTCTACTCCTGCAGCTTCCTCTCTCGCACTTCCCGCCTGTGGAACTCGCTCCCGTATTCTTGCTTTCCTGACGGCTACAACCTCCAGAAATTTAAATGCAAAGTCAATACTCATCTACTAACCACTGTCCTCTAGCTCTCTCCCCTCCCCTGTATAACCTTCCCTTTCTCCACCTATGTATCTGTCATCGCACCTGCTTTCTCAGCCTTCTATTGTTCCTTTCTAACTAGTTTGTACTCCTCACTCTTTTCTAATTAATCTTTTTACATTTATGTAACCCCCTGCACATCAGTGGCGTTTCCACCTTGCTCGGGGTGAAATGATTTTTAAAAAAAAATTCTACGATTAGTTTTCGAAATTGAACGAAACTTAACGTTTGTAAGTCTCGACAAAAATGTTAGCGATAACTTCAACAATACTAAATTCTGTTAGGATTTCAACACGCGTCAGCATATTTCAAAAAATTCTAGTAATATATAATTAGTTGTGATTGATTGATTTGTTTTTACGGACTATAAACCTTTTGCAGGTTATCTAAAGACCAAAAATATTTTTTACATAGTATAAGATCTTTTGGAGATAATGATTTACTGGTACACGTTCTACCAATTACCCTGCAGCTGAAGGGAGAAGAGGCGGACTCATTGCTTTCCCAAGGGTATTTGCGTGTAAGTGAATCTAATGAAATTGGAATTAGGTTTCGGCCCTTCGATTACAAATGCAGCAGCCATTATCCACGTCCATCCAAGCTTACAACACCTGGTATTCCCAAGTGATCACCCATCATTGAATATAACAGACATAGATATTTTTCTAGTATTCTTTATTTTTTTTTTTTTTTTTGGTGATCGTAAAGTAGTGCAAACATTGTCCGTAATGTCTATTGTCCCAAGCGCTTTCGGATACTCTTTTAGCCATTTTCAAAAGGTTTGCCGATAATTTCTTTTCACGGTTAATGACTTTTCAGAAATATGTGCGTTGTGGTACAGTGGAACGAGAAGCCGGGGAGCCGAGTTCGAATTCCAGCTGAATCCATTGTATTCACTTACGCGCAAATACCCTTGGGAAATGTATTAATCCGTCTCTTCCTTCCAGTTATGGGTTAAATAGCAGGACAGATTGGGTTCTATAGCCTTGGTCGGCAACCAGTCTACCGCAGAAAGCAATGGCAACCTACTGCGGGATAATCTTCTGCCCAGTCAGTCATGTCTCTTTCGAGACATGATCGCCCAAGCGTGTATCACGTATGGCACTTAACTGACTGAATGTTTCTTAATTAGCCTCCATTATCGGCTTCGCAATATCGAGATCTTTCTAAGATATTCTCCATGACAGTTCTTAACATCAGAGGTTGTAGGGAAAGAATTTCCTGTCGTATGTTTGCCTTAAGTTCTTGGATGGTTCGAGGCTTATTTGCGTACAGTTTGTCTTTAAGATATCCCCAAAGCCACGTATGACACTTAACTGACTGATATACATATATTTATCTAGCAGTGAGTCAGGTCCATATACTTCTGCTCCGATGAACTTAGCTTACTGGTGCCCCCTATATATGAATTTACTCGAGTCACAAGATTAGCAAATAGGTCCCACCATTTTACTGTGAAACCAATAAATTGTAAACGCAAATTCTACTCCAGCAGCTTATTTTCTCGCACTTCCAGCTTATGGAATTCTCTTCCATTTACTTGCTTCCCCTACAGCTACAAGAATTTAAATGTGAAGTCAATAGTCATCTCCTATCTCACTAACCTGCATCCTCTCTCTCTCTCATGCTTCTTTCTCCGGTCCACTCCACTCTCATCAGTATTCTCATCCTTCTCTTACCCACTTCCTGTCACCCCCTATAACCTGTCACTCTTTCTCATAACTTTCCTCCTATGTAACCCCCTGCACAACAGTGGCAGTAAAATGCCTTGCTTGGGGTGATATGGTTATAAAAAAATCTATACTATTATAATGTGGATATAAAGTGAGGTTCAATTCTACATTACAATCAATATATAAAGTGATCACTCACTTTATGGCCACAGTCATCCTTCTCTCATGCTCCTTTCTCCGTCCACTCCACTCTCATCAGTATTCTCATCCTTCTCTTATCCACTTCCTGACACCACCTATAGGCTGTCACTCTTTCTCATAATTTTCCTCCTATGTAACCCCCTGCAAAACAGTGGCAGTAAAATGCCTTGCTTAGGGCGATATGATTATAAAAAACAAAACAAAAAAACATGCATGCATATATGTTTGTATAATTCCTTATATAAACGCTTTTTCTCAGAACAATTATTTAAAATGGTTCAAGCCACTGAATTCTTTGGCCCTTAAAGCAGATCTTTTATCAAACTCTATCTGACACTACAAGATTACAAATAGTAAATAAGCAAATGACTTATACAATTTCAGTAGGAATAAGAACCACATTTTGTAACCCCTATAACTAAAAGGTAAAATAATAATATAATCTAGATGTTGCCTACCATACTACTTTAAACAAAAGGCTAGGAAGAAAATTCCCATCAATAACATAAAGAGCGATAATAATACACATTTTTAGGAAAACTGTCTTAAGAAAAAAAATTATAAACGTTAACTATTAGTTCAATGAATGTCGAATGTTTCCTGTATGGAAACGGATAAGCTTACCATTACTAATAAAAAGGTTTGCAATTAAAAAATATATATTAAAACTTGAATAGAAAAAAAATCATTCAGCTCTAAATTTTTATAACGAACTAGCAGTATATCCCGGCGTTGCTCGGGCGTAATGAAAGCTTTCAAACTAATCCATCGTCCTGGAGCTCAGACTCAGCCTAATGAATATTTGTGTGAAGTGTGGTGAGAATCGGATAAAAATTGTAGATTTGTATAAACGACATACAGACAGATAAACAGACACACACACAAACATCTTGCCTTTTATTTATATATATATATATATATATAATCGATTTTCTGCACTATTTTAAGAACTGCAACCTTGAAACTTCTGAATATCGTTTCTTATGTCTGTGTCTATGAGTGTATCAAATTTGATTAAAATCGGACCACTCCTTCTATAACCCGATTTTTTCGATTATCGATTTTAGATATTTATCAGGTGTACCTCGAAACAAAACCTAGCTAAGAACGCTTGCAGACGCTTATAGTACAACTGTGTAAATTTTTAAGAAAATTGGTTCAGCCGTTTTGGAGTCAATAGGTAACGGATACACACACAGACACACACAGACAAAGTTCCATTTATAAATAAGTTTAGATAAATTATATTTTCTACCCACATACTCACTACCCACACCCACACCACCCTCCTTAAAATTCTAAAGGTCAATCAGCAGTACTTGTTCCCTTATCACTAAACCCCCACACCAACACCACATACACAAGTGACTAAGTATAAGAATAGAAATTTAAAATTAAAAATTTATTAGAAAAAACGGCTTCCAAACTGTGATCTAATTAACAATTAAAAATTAAAAATTTAATAGGAAAGAGTAAAAAGCAATAGTTGTTTCCAGTTAAAGCGAAACATTAGACTGAAAGAAAAATGAATGGATGTAAGTCAAATTTTGATTTCCTGGTATCGATATCAAATTTTCTGCACTATTGTAAGAACTGCAACCTTGAAACTTCTGAATATCGTTTCTTATGTCTTTGTCTATGAGTGTATCAAATTTGATTAAAATCGGACCACTCCTTCTATAACCCGATTTTTTCGATTATCGATTTTCGATATTTATCGGGGGGTAAAACCTAGCTAAGAACACTCGCAGAGGCGTATAGTACAACTGTGTACATTTTCAAGAAAATCAGTTCAGCCGTTTCGGAGTCTATATGTAACAGGTGCACACACACACACACACACACGCACACACACACACACACACACACACACACAAAGTTCCATTTATAAATAAGTTTAGATATAAATTACGAATAGGTAATGATGTAAAAAATAATTTCATTTGTTTGTGAATAAATCCTGAAAGTTTCATTAAAATCCGATAATTATTTGATTTTTGCAAGAATTTCCAAATTAATGTGTTTGTCACCGGAAAAATTAATGTTTGTCATTACGAGGTATGTAATATTACATTTTACATTGTACATTCTTGTAATGATTTGGCTACACGCCAAGGAAAATAACAAGATTTTTCTCAAAATTTTGAACCTGTTAGAAAAGTTTTTTTTTTAAATAATAAAAAATACATTGATTTTTCCTCGTAATAATAACATGAACATTTTGATGGAAAAAGTTCGTTTTTATTAAGTCTGGAACTATTTTTTTTTATAATATGCTGTTTTCTCTTTCCCAATCTTTTACTCTTTCCCAATCTTTTACTCTTTTTTTTTCTCTCAATTGGAGTAGATAGACTAAACTATCGCCCGGTTCACACTCCACCCACATCTATTGAACAGATGTAGAGGCTCATCCCTTGTTCTCTGTTTAGGATGTGGTTTCCGGTTTTCTCTTTCCCAATCTTTTACGTAGCCCCCTGCACATCAGTGGCGTTGCCGCCTTGCTCGGGGTGACATGATTAAAAAAAAAAATCACAGCCCATGTAATGGACTTGCCCACAGATACACAATGAGACACTCCAGTGCACCATATATAGCTCTCCTTCTCAAGTTCGGATTAGTTCTGAACTCAGCTTGGATTGGGAGATGATGGATGGGTTCTTGTGGTGAATGTGCAAAACTGTAATGAGTGATTGGGTCGTGATAGTGTTTAGCTGGGTATAGGATGAGAACCAACCTCTTCCCCTCCCCTTTTTGGTTTTATGCCACAATTTTTGTAATTTTACAAAAATAAATATTGTTCTGAACTCAGCTTGTTCTACAACTGAGTACTGATTTTGACAACATGGTCATTCTACAATATGTACAGGGATTCATGCTCCAATTCGTATAGAATATAACATAAGGTTAAAGTTTGAAGTGGGATTTGGTAGCTATACAAAAATTGCTCTAGATTCCTCCTGAAGGAGAGATATTTGTGGTGTGTGAATGGCCTCTTGGAGCCTTGAGATTGATATTCATTTCACACCCTCTGGCCTAACGTGAAAGCAATTGAAAAAGAGCATTGCTAGTAAATACTATTCTTTATGCCTCATCACTCGGGTTGGCCAAATGGGCATGTCTGTTTGACAGAGAAAAATGGAAGGAAATAGATAATGGTGCGAAGGATGTTATTAAAAATCTAAAAGATGGACTATGTGAAAACCCCCACCTTTCCTCGCCTCAGTTGTACCTTAATTATATCCAAAACTAAAATAAAATAAAATCGTGTACAAAAATACTTAAATTTCATCATTCAGTAACCCATAGAAGTGTTGATGTGCCGCTAAACAAAAACAATCAAAACATAACGTACATTTGCTTTTCTGACTATGTCTGAGTTATCTACCCTTACAAAAATGTCGAATATATATATATATATATATATATATATATATATATATATATATATATATATACTTTAATTCAAGCGGAAAAAGCAGGAAGGTAAATTCCAAAAACCCGATCCGAATTAATATTAAAATTTTATTTTAATATTAAAAAATGATACAGGAAGAGATCTCCATGTAATAAAATATTACAGAGCAAATATAAATTAATTAAATAGGATTTACTCAAAGATGTTGAATGTACATTTCGACATGAAATCTCCACAGGGGATAACGCATCACCTTAGCAACGAAAAAAATCCTTTCTGAAACTGGAGAAAAAAATCAGTCTATTTTTCCTTTTTAACTCATAGATAGATTTGCAAAAAATTTAAAAAGTTAGAAAAATAAAAAGATAAAATAAAATAAACAAGAAAAGAAAAATTGGCATCGTCTGGGTTCGCAAAAAAGGAAAGAGAATTGTAACGTAAAAGGAACAGACGGCGTACTGAATTGATATTAGGTTAAGCAAAACGGAAAAAAGGTGGGAGGTAAGAGAGATAAAGGAAGGGAGGGAAAAAAGAAAAGAAAGAAAAAAAAATTTTATATATTACAGACGCTCGACATATTCAAAAACCTAACTTCCCAAAAACGTTGAAGTATTAGAAAAAGGCCTTTTACTTAAAAAGGTATATATATATATATATATATATATATATATATATATATATATATATATACCATATAATATATTAAAAAAATTTTCTTACTTTTATATATATTTTTTTTCTTTTTTTTTTTTTTCTTTTTTGCCGAACTTGATTCGTTGACTTGATTCGTTCTTTATTTATTTCAGGGCAAGCGCTGTGGTGGTTGCAACGAAATAATTCGTGATAAATTTCTCCTGAAGGTCGACGATCAATACTGGCACGTGAGCTGCCTGCGTTGTTGTGTGTGCAATCTGGCACTAGAGGAACAACAATCGTGTTACTTAAAACACGACAACATCTACTGCGAATTTGACTATACCAAGTAAGAATCAACATTTTCTTATATTCTACCGTCCGGTAATATCGAGATACAATTACGAGGAAATATATTGATAGCTAATAACATATCCACACTGTTCTATCGTTGACACATTCCTTAGTTCCTAATCGCTGTCAATCCTTTTCTTCCTGATTTTCAAGGCATTGCTATGTTAATTACTATAATAAATCATCAGCAATGCCTTTGTACGAAACACACTCATTCTATCAGTAATGCTTGTATGAATTCCTGGCCACTGAGAATCTCTTTCTTGTTGATTTTCAATGCATTTCTGCAATGGAAATCATTAGCAATGAAGTTACATTATGCACAAAATAGACCTATTGTATCAATAATTCCAGACCATTGACAATCCCTTTCTTGATGAGTTTTTAATGTCATTTCTATAAAAAGTGATTAGCAATGGATTCACATTATATACATATAATATACCTATTCTTTCAGTAATTCCAACCTTCATTCCTGACCACTGACAATCCCTTTATTAATGATTTTCAATACATTCCTATAATATAATCAGTAGCAATACATTTATATTACATAAATAATATTCTGTTACTTTTGCTTGTAATAAATCCTGACCTCTAACAATCCCTTTCTTCCTGATTTTCAATGCATTCCTATAGTGGAATTATTAGCAATGCATTTACACAATATATGATAGCCGTATACTAGCAGTAATTCTTTCATTCATTCCTGACCAATGACAACCCCTTTCTTCTTGATTTTCAATGCATTCCTATAGTAAAATCATTAGCAATGCATTTACATTACACATATAATAGCTCTATTGTATGAGTAATGCCTGCGCTCATTCCTGACCACTGACCATCCCTTTCTTCCTGATTTCCAATGCCCCTAAATATCATAGTCCTATTCTGTCCGATAAATCAGTCAGTCAGTTAAGTGACATACGTGATACACGATTGGGCGATCATGTCCCGAAGATGACTGACTGGGCAGAATATTTTCCTGCAGTAGGTTGTCATTACTTTCTGAGATAGACTGGTTGCCAACCAAGGCTAAAAATGCCAATCTGACTGCTATTTCACCCATAATTGGAGAGAGAAAAGATGGATTAATACCTTTCCTAAGGGTATTTTCGCGTAAGTGAATGCATCGAATTCAAGTGGAATTCGAACTCAGCCCTTCAATTTCTCTTTCCGAGCTGATATCCATTACACCACAACGCACATTTTACTTATTAATAATTAATTTTGTTCGATTTATTTATATTATTGAACTCTCTATTTGCAAGGAGTATATATATATATATATATATATATATATATATATATATATATATATATAAAGGAAAACTCAACACCTCATTTCTGGTTATAACCAATTGAAATGGCGTGTTGAGGTTTCCTTTATAAATTTCATATCGCTCTGGTTAACATCCATTGAGCTCCCTATATAGATTTACCACTTAATATTTTATATTAAGGTAATCTTGTTGGATTATCCTCACCGTTTACGGACTGACTGGACACCCTAGCCACACTGATGAGCTGTGATACAGCGAAACGGGCTTGTATGTAGATGACTAATATATATATATATAGTATCACTGAGACACGCAATCCCTCTGCCATGACAAAGGAATGACAATATATATATATATATATATATATATATATATATATATATATCTTTGCCTTCACATCATCTTTGGTATTACAAAGAGTTTTGTTGGTCTATCGCTCAACTATGCCCCACACATAATAATCAAGGGGGTCGTTCCAGTCTAGGGAGGTAAGTGGCCAGATGCAAGGAGGATATGGTCACAGAAATTATGTGACAGCCATGGTTAGCTTCTCTTGCTTGTGTGGCACGGTGCAGAATCCTGTAGTCAGACGCAGAGTCTTCCAGCAGCCACCCTCTTGACCTAGAAAAGAGCTACCTTGATGTAGCACTTGATGTAGGTTTCTATGTTTCTATGTTGAGTCTGAAGCACTCACCAGCAAATTCAGGGCTTCTTTTATGAAAAGAACTATCAGAGTGATTTTTCCGAACTACCGCACCTTCGTAATCACCATTAAACTCAACCAACTCAAAACGCGTAATCAAATCTAGTTTTAATGAAACGATTTTCCATTTGTCAAACTTCTTCAAATATATGTCGGGATTCTATATCCTTTTTTAAACATACACACTTTATATATATATATATATATATACTATACTATACCGCAGACGGATCTGTTTCGCTGTATCACAGCTCATCAGTACGGTTAGATTCCGATCGCTTCCTAACCCAGGATTGAAACCCGACCGAATTGGCGTCAGTCAATTCGGTCAGGTTTCAGTCTGAGCGTCGGATAGAAGAAGGCGGACTTTTTAGCGCGTATATCATTATACACGGCCAATAATTCCGGCTAATTCATTATCGAATGAGCGATGCGTATATGCCGGAGTAGCTACTGTTTACAAAGTCTCCCACTCTTCCAGGGTGCCCAATCAGGGTGTGAGAGCGTAAATACTATAGTCATCCGCAGACAGATCTGTTTCGCTGTATCACAGCTCATCAGTACGGTTAGACTCCGACTGCTTTTTAACCCAGGATTGAAACCCGACCGAATTGGCATCAGTCGGCGATTCTACCTCTGGGCCACGAGCCTCTGGTAGAAGAAGGCAGACTTTTTAGCGTATATATATATATATATATATATATATATATATATATATATATATATATATATATATATATATATATATATATATATATATATATATATATATATAATCCTTTTTTAATCAACATCTTTGAATTAATCCTTTTAATATATATTATTCTGTAATACATCTTTGTATATATATATATATATATATATATATATATATATATATAAAAAGGATTAATTCAAAGATATAATATCTACCAATCCTTAATTTAATATCTTTGAATTAATCCTTTTTTTAATATATACTTGCTCTGTAATACATCTTTGTATATATATATATATATATATATATATATATATATATATATATATATATATATATGATTAATTCAAAGATGTTACAACATCTTTGAATTAACTTTTTAATCAACATCTTAATTAACTTTTTAACATATGTTTGCTCTGTAATACATCTTTGTATATATATATATATATATATATATATATATATATATATATATAAAGGATTAATTCAAAGATGTTACAACATCTTTGAATTAATCCTTTTTTGTTCAATTATCTTTGAATTAATCCTTTTTTTAATATATATTTGCTCTGTAATATCTTTGTATATATATATATATATATATATATATATATATATATATATATATAAAGGATTAATTCAAAGATGTTACAACATCTTTGAATTAATCCTTTTTTTAATCAACATCTTTGAATTTAATCCTTTTTAATATATATTTGCTCTGTAATACATCTTTGTATATATATATATATATATATATATATATATATATATATATATATATATATATATATAAAGGATTAATTCAAAGATGTTACAACATCTGAATTAATCCTTTTAATCAACATCTTTGAATTACACCTTTTTAATATATATTTGCTCTTGTAAATACATTCTTGTATATATATATATATATATATATATATATATATATATATACATATATAAGTGATTAATTCAAAGATGTTACAACATCTTTGAATTAATCCTTTTTTAATCAACATCTTTGAATTAATCCTTTTTTAATATATATATTTGCTCTTGTAATACATCTTTGTATATATATATATATATATATATATATATATATATATAAAAAGGATTAATTCAAAGATGTTACAACATCTTGAATTAACTTTTTTAATCAACATCTTTGAATTAATCCTTTTTAATATATATTTGCTCTGTAATACATCTTTGTATATATATATATATATATATATATATATATATATATATATATATATAAAAAGTGATTAATTCAAAGATGTTACAACATCTTTGAATTAACTTTTTAATCAACATCTTTGAATTAATCCTTTTTTTAATATATATTTGCTCTGTAATACATCTTTGTATATATATATATATATATATATATATATATATATAAAGGATTAATCTAAAGATGTTACAACATTCTGAATTAATCCTTTTTTAATCAACATCTTTGAATTAACTTTTTTTAATATATATTTGCTCTGTAATACATCTTTGTATATATATATATATATATATATATATATATATATATATATATATATATATATATATCGCCCAAATAATAGGGGTGCTAATAAAACGGTGCTCAATGTAATAAAATAGAGCTATTAAGTATATATTAATAATGTAAAGTCAATTCCCATCTCTTATCCACTTAACCCCCCCCCCTTTCCACATCACCCCATGTATCTTGTTCTTTTCCTTTCTCTCTACCTTCGTAACTGTCTTCACTCCTGTGTTCACATCCTTCTCTTGCCCTTTCTCTTTCACCCACTGTAGCTGGTTCATCTTTCTCTTCACTCTCCTCCTGCCTAATACTTCAACTCTATTATGTAGCCCCCTGCACATCACTGGCGTTAACGCCTTGCTTGGGGTGAAATGAAAAGAATAAAAATGCAAGTAGATGGATTACACATAACAATCCATCACTCTTTTCAATTACTGAAAACTCTTTCGTCGCCCGATCGTTTAAATTCATGTATTGCATTCCAATTTCTTTCATGATCCATGTTTCACAGTCATTGATTTTTTAAAATCATATTCACCCCATGCAAAACAGTGAAGCTGCTAAGAGGAAAGAGATTACTGAGTGTGGAAGACATTATTGAGTTTGAGTTTTGAGTTTTGTTTAACGGCATATCAGCACCTCTGTGGGTTATTTAATGCCAAAAAGGTGAGGTTTTAAGTCTATCTGTCTATATATCTCGTTCTGTCAATATCTATCTATCTATCTATCTATCTATCTATCTATCTATCTATCTATCTATCTATCTATCTATCGTGTTCTGTCAATATCTATCTATCTATCTATCTTGTTCTGTCAAGATCTATCTATCTTGTTCTGTCAAGATCTATCTATCTATCTATCTTGTTCTGTCAATATCTATCTGTCTATCTTGTTCTGTCAATATCTATCTGTCTATCTTGTTCTGTCAATATCTATCTGTCTATCTTGTTCTGCCAATATCTATCTGTCTATCTTGAGTTTTGTTTAACAGCATATCAACCTCTGTGTGTTATTTAATGCCAAAAAGTTGTGGTTTTAAGTCTATCTGTCTATATATCACGTTCTGTCAATATCTATCTATCTATCTATCTATCTATCTAGCTATCTATCTTTTTCTGTCAATATCTATCTATCTTGAGTTTTGTTTAACAGCATATCAATCTCTGTGGGTTATTTAATGCCAAAATGGTCGTGTTTTAAGGTATTTTTTAAATGTTTGGTTATAAAGAGAAGGTTGATTTAATCAGATTTTAATGAGAATTTTGATTTTATTCGTTTTTATTTCAGAAAACTGAAAATGTCTTCTAGTTTTGTATTAAAATATGTTTTGCTGAGAATAATTTTTTCCTTCAAAAATGTTCTATGGTAATAATTTTTTCTTCGAAAATGTATATTTTTCTATAAAAGTCTATTTTATGTATATATTTCTATAAAAATGTATTTTTATACTTTCATAGTGTTTTGACCCCAGTTTGGGGGTTAACTATTTGCCCATAGTTGGGACCCAAACAGGTGCTACTATCCCGGGTCAGGGTGGAACTGGGAACAACGGCAATGAAGAGGTGGTTCCATTCTTCACAACCTCCCAATCAGAGGCCTTGCTACCACTCCGGGTCAGAGTGGACCTGGGAACAACAGCAATTAGAGGTGGTTCCATGCTCCTCACAACCTCCCAGTCAGAGGCCTTGCTACCACTCCGGGTCAGAGGACCTGGGAACAACAGCAATTAGGAGGTGGTTCCATGCTCCTCACAACCTCCCAATCAGAGGCCTTGCTACCACTCCGGGTCAGAGTGACCTGGGATCAACAGCAATGAAGAGGTGGTTCCATGCTCCTCACAACCTCCCAATCAGAGGCCTTGCTACCACTCCGGGTCAGAGTGGACCTGGGAACAACAGCACTAGAGGTGGTTCCATGCTCCTCACAACCTCCCAGTCAGAGGGCCTTGCTACCACTCCGGGTCAGAGTGGACCTGGGAACAACAGCAATTAGAGGTGGTTCCATGCTCCTCACAACCTCCCAATCAGAGAATTGCTACCACTCCGGGTCAGAGGACCTGGGAACAACAGCAATTAGATGTGGTTCCATGCCCTCACAACCTCCCAGTCAGAGGCCTTGCTACCACTCCGGGTCAGAGTGGACCTGGGAACAACAGCACCAGAGGTGGTTCCATGCTCCTCACAACCTCCCAATCAGAGGCCTTGCTACCACTCCGGGTCAGAGGACCTGGGAACAACAGCAATTAGATGTGGTTCCATGCTCCTCACAACCTCCCAGTCAGAGGCCTTGCTACCACTCCGGGTCAGAGTGGACCTGGGAACAACAGCAATTAGAGGTGGTTCCATGCTCCTCACAACCTCCCAATCAGAGGCCTTGCTACCACTCCGGGTCAGAGTGGACCTGGGAACAACAGCAATTAGAGGTGGTTCCATGCCTCACAACCTCCAATCAGAGGCGGCCTTGCTACCACTCCGGGTCAGAGTGGAGACCTGGGAACAACAGCAATTAGAGGTGGTTCCATGCTCCTCACAACCTCCCAGTCAGAGGCCTTGCTACCACTCCGGGTCAGAGTGGACCTGGGGAACAACAGCAATTAGAGGTGGTTCCATGCTCCTCACAACCTCCCAATCAGAGGCCTTGCTACCACCTGGTCAGAGTGGACCTGGGATCAACAGCAATGAAGAGGTGGTTCCATGCTCCCCTCACAACCTCCCAATCAGAGGCCTTGCTACCACTCCGGGTCAGAGTGGACCTGGGAACAACAGCACCAGGAGGTGGTTCCATGCTCCTCACAACCTCCCAGTCAGAGGCCTTGCTACCACTCCGGGTCAGAGTGGACCTGGGAACAACAGCAATTAGAGGTGGTTCCATGCTCCTCACAACCTCCCAATCAGAGGCCTTGCTACCACTCCGGGTCAGAGTGGACCTGGGAACAACAGCAATTAGATGTGGTTCCATGCTCTCACAACCTCCCAGTCAGAGGCCTTGCTACCACTCCGGGTCAGAGTGGACCTGGGAACAACAGCAATTAGAGGTGGTTCCATGCTCCTCACAACCTCCCAGTCAGAGGCCTTGCTACCACTCCGGGTCAGAGTGGACCTGGGAACAACAGCAATTAGAGGTGGTTCCATGCTCCTCACAACCTCCCAATCAGAGGCCTTGCTACCACTCCGGGTCAGAGTGGACCTGGGAACAACAGCAATTAGAGGTGGTTCCATGCTCCTCACAACCTCCCAGTCAGAGGCTCCTTTGCTACCACTCCGGGTCAGAGTGGACCTGGGAACAACAGCAATTAGAGGTGGTTCCATGCTCCTCACAACCTCCCAATCAGAGGCCTTTGCTACCACTCCGGGTCAGAGTGGACATGGGAACAACAGCAATTAGAGGTGGTTCCATGCTCCTCACAACCTCCCAATCAGAGGCCTTGCTACCACTCCGGGTCAGAGTGAACCTGGGAACAACAGCAATTAGAGGTGGTTCCATGCTCCTCACAACCTCCCAATCAGAGGCCTTGCTACCACTCCGGGTCAGAGTGGACCTGGGAACAACAGCAATTAGAGGTGGTTCCATGCTCCTCACAACCTCCCAATCAGAGGCCTTGCTGTTTACATTCATACCAAGGACCCGGAAGATATTATTAAGGAACAAAAACAATAGGAGATGAACCAGGAAGACACTAGATAACGATTGACATTGAATTCAAATTTTAAAAGGTCAAACTTGATTGGAAAGCATAAAGCCAAAAGAGTTCTACGAGCGGGAAGACCTCAGGCAGGCAGAGGTGGTTTGTTATGGCCACAGTTCATGATTTCTTTTTTGCTTTTTTTATACCTTCCCTAGCATCACTAGTGCTACATCGACAAAGTTCTTAATGTGTGGGCTGTATATATCAAAACAATTTTTTGTTTTTCTTTTAAGCAGAGATTTACAGGGATTTTTTTTCAATGTGTTGTTGTGTTCCTTTTTTTTATCATTCCAAGCGCACCTACAATCACTATTACTATTCTCGTTTTCAATTTCCACATTTTAGCTATTGTTATTATTGTTTTTTATTATTATTGTTATTATTAGTGTTGTTATTATTATTATCATTATTTATATTAGTAGTAGTAGCATCAGCAGCAGTGGTATCAATAATAAACGAAGTGAAAATATGGAAGCTTTTATTTTTCATCTACCGATTCACTTTCAACACTTAATCGTTAACCTCTTTTTTCATTTTTTTCTTCCTTTTCTTTTTGTTCTTTTTTACTTCTGTTCATTTCTTTCTTCTTTTTTTTAATTTCTCATACCCTATCTCCCAGTCCCCCCCTCACTCACATTTATTCTCTTTCTCTTTCTTTTTCTCTAACACTATCTTTTTTTCCTCTTCCTCTGTTATTCTGTTATTCTTTCTATTTTTTATTCCCCCACCCTTTTTTTTTTTTTTTTTACTCTCTCCATTACCTTTCCAAAGCAACTAAATTCCTTTTTCGTTGTGGGGCACTTTTTGAGATTCGCACAGGAATCTCTGCCAGCCTCGAAGAATTTTCCGTTCCAGTCCATTACTGGAATTAATGAAGAAAAGATCGAGGAACAATGTCGGAAGCGTCATTTTGGTGGGAATCTCAAGAAAGCTCTTAGTAACCATGGTTACGCTTGGGTAAGACAATGCCCGATATCGTTGCCTTGAAAACGAGCGCACCGATTCGAAGGGAGTAGGTGCATATGCGCAGTTCCCAATGAGCAAATGAGGTGGGAAGTATACATACACACATGCACACACACACATACACACACACACGCACACACATGGACCGCATACATTGGCATAGATAGATAGATAGATAGATAGATAGATAGATAATGAACAGAGATAGATAGATAGATAGATAGATAGATAGATAGATAGATAGATAGATAATGAACAGAGATAGATAGATAGATAGATAGATAAGATAATGAAGATAGATAGATAGATAGATAAGATAGATAGATAATGAACATAGATAGATAGATAGATAGATAGATAGATAGATAATGAACAGAGATAGATAGATAGATAGATAGATAGATAGATAGATAGATAGATAGATAGAAATAGATAGATGAAGATAGATAGATAGATAGATAGATAGATAGATAGATAGATAGATAGATAGATAGATAATGAACATAGATAGATAGATAGATAAGATAGATAGATAGATAGATAGAACATAGATAGATAGATAGATAATGAACATAGATAGATAGATAGATAGATAGAATAAGATAGATAGATAGATAGATAGATAATGAAGAATAAGATAGATAGATAGATAGATAATGAAGATAGATAGATAGATAGATAGATAATGAAGATTAGATAGATAGATAGATAGATAATGAAGATAGATAGATAGATAGATAGATAATGAACATTGATAGATAGATAGATAGATAGATAGATAGATAGATAATGAACATAGATAGATATAGATAGATAGATAGATAGATAATGAACAATAAATAGATAGATAGATAGATAGATAGATAGATAGATAGATAGATAGATAATGAACAGAGATAGATAGATAGATAGATAGATAGATAGATAGATAGATAGATAGATAGATAATGAACAAGAGAGATAGATAGATAGATAGATAGATAGATAGATAGATAGATAGATAGATAATGAACAGAGATAGATAGATAGATAGATAGATAGATAGATAGATAGATAGATAGATAGATAATGAACAGAGATAGATAGATAGATAGATAGATAGATGAACAGAGATAGATAGATAGATAGATAGATAGATAGATAGATAGATAGATAGATAGATAGATACTTAAAAAAAAAACTCTCTACAGTAGTAATTATCAACGTGACTAGCTTGTTAATTCATCCAAAGTGAAATGTCACTTTGTTTTAGGTTTTAAATACCGGCAAATTACATTAATAATTTCCAAGGGGAGACAATCCTTTATTAACCCGAAATGGTTGTTAAATTCTAACATGACGAAACCCTTTATTTTCAGGCAAGAAATCCGTTAGATTCTCGGTGACTACCCCAAGATTCTTTAATATTAACTATAATGTTGCTGGATTCTTATATTTTGCTTTGTTTTTTATAATTGTGTTTTAAAAAATGCACTCGACGTCTAAATCATTTCAGAATTTTTTTTTTTTTATATATTTTTGTAATTTAACTGAAAATATATTTTAAAATGCTGGGGACCTGCCGTCAAAATAATTGTACATTTGCTACAAAGAATGTTTGCATCTTTTGAATACATTCCAACTGTAAGAAAGAAATTTCACTCAGACAGCTTTTCGTCAAGTCTCCCGCGTGGATACTTCCTTGAAAGCTACAATCGTTACCTATGAAAGTACAAGAATCAATCGCTATCTATTTTCCTTTACCTCATAATCTTCATTTCTTTCTTTCCTTCCTTCTAGTCTTTCATTCATATCGCATACCATATTCAGTTACCTTGAGTAGCTCTTGAGCCTTATATTAGGTGAATGTTAGTTAAAAGAGAAGAGAAAGAGAGAGTTAATCAATGACTCTGTAACCAGACACGTACAATTCTGAATTCTGATCAAAAAATATTCATTCAGTCAGTTAAGTGCCATACGTGATACACGCTTGGGTGATCATGTCTCGAAGGAGACATGACTGACTGAGCAGAAGATTATCCCACATTAGGTTGCCATTGCTTTCTGCGGTAGACTGGTTGCCAGACAAGGCTATAGAACCCAATCAGTCTGATTATTTGACTCATAGTTAGAGGGGGAAGAAATGTATATATTATTAAGTAGTAATTAGTGGGGGATCAGTTTATTACTCCATAATAAGAGAAAACCAGTCCCCTACTTTATGCCCAGTAGAAGCATTATTCATGTTTCCAACTATTATATTCAGTCAGTCACTTAAGTGCAATACGTGATACATGCTTTGGGTGATCATGTCTTGAAAGAGACATGACTGACAGGATAGAAGATTATCCCACAGTAGGTTGTCATTGCTTTCTGCGGTAGACTGGTTGCCAGCCAAGGCTATATAACCCAATCTATCTTATTATTTAACCTATAACTGAAGGGAAGAGACGAATTAATACTTTTTCCAAGGGTATTTGTGTGTAAGTGAATGCAAGGAATTCAACTGGAATTCGAACTTGGCTCCCCGATTTGTCGTTCCGAATCGATATCTACTGCACCTAAACGCACATCCAGCTGTCGGAACACAGAGCTGAAGAAGACTTTAAGACGAATCGGAAACACGGTTCTGGGCATAGATACGAACCAACACAGCTTATAGTTATCCATATAAATAACAATTAACAGTAAGAATTTTTAATCGACAAAAGAAAAAAATTAGACATAATTTTTATTTTCCAACAATACGTGCAGTTGTTCCCTTCATCGCTAACTGGAAGACATGTTCCAAAACGCACAGCAGATCTGTAAAACACTAAGGAAAGTACTTCTTTTTAACCGATAAGTCTGCTTGTTCCTTCCTTAGTTACTTAGTTCCCCCGTCCGTTACACACTTACTTTCAACACGAGCTTTTTCTTCCCCTCCTATTTTTTGTACTCTCAGTCTTTCTCTCACCTTTTCTAAACGGAAGGGTAGTAAAGAGTGAGAGAGTAGGAGGAGAGAGCCTATAGCATTACCGTATCAGTAGCAGCTTAAGCTGGTAGTTGTAGCAGTAATTGTGTGTGTGCTTGTATGTATATGTGTGTGCACTGTACAATCTTGTAAAAATAGGTAGGTTTGTTGTCGTATCCCTCGACCTTATAACGAAATTTCTAGTCTCTACACCCTTGGCCAATGGCCATTACCCAGTTGATCTTTTCTGTTTACAATGGACACAGGAGCCATGATTTTTCAGTAATAAAAAAAGAACATTTTCTCTTTCAAAATCTCTCACAAAATAGTGTACAGTATTTTGGTTATGGTCTGTGCATACGCCGCTTAATATAATATAAGATTACAGTAAAGTAGCTTCTATGGACATTAGTTTTATAGATATTTTAATAAAATTACACTCTGTGTTATCGTTATTTTATTATCCAATATCTTTATGTTTGAAGACGTTACTATCATTTGTAGTATGGCAAAGTAAAATTTTTCCAGGAAATCATAATAAACCTTCCGTGGAAATTCCACGGGTTCCGCTAGTATATAATAAACTGTGAAATGATTTATTTGAACATTATTTTTGATCGATACTCGTATTTAAGTAAATATTCTATTTTTATAATCAAACAGTATTATATATTTATTTCTACCGGACTGATTATTTACGATGAATTTTTGTTTCGAAAATGTGTGTCATTCGGCAGGATTCGAACCTGCGGCCCCTATCCACATAGGGGAAGCCACCATGTGATCTGGCGCGTCTTAGACCTCTCGACCACGAATGACGATCAGCCTAAACGAAGTCAAATTAAGCGTATAACACATGGTGGCATCCCCACTTTGTGAATAGGAGTCGCAGGTTCGAATCCTGCCAAATGACACACATTTTCGTAACAAAAATTTATTGTAAATAATCAGGTTGGTAGAAATAAATATATAAAACCGTTTGATTATAAAACATAATATTTACTAAAATATGCGTATCGATCAAAAATAATGTTCAAACAAATCATTTTAAATTGTCGGTTGTTTATAACCAGTTTCGTTAAAATTCGTTAATTTCCGTAATATAAAACAGAATATCTACTAAAATATGAGTATCGATAAAAAATAATGTTCAAACAAATCATTTCAAATTATCGGTTGTTTATAACCAAGTTTCGTTAAAATTCGTTAATTTCCGTTACATAAAACAGAATATCTACTTAAATATGCGTATCGATAAAAAATAATGTTCAAACAAATCATTTTAAATTGTCGGTTGTTTATAACCAAGTTTCGTTAATCTTCAATAATAAATTGTGTACAATAAAATATTTACAGCCATAATTCAGCATAAAATATCACACTTTGACTTTCATAAAAGTTATGTGATATAACGAATAGAATATTATTTTTAATATTAATTTATATTTTATATCTAATTTAATTAGATGCAATGCAAGATTCACAACAATAACTAATAATAGAACACAACAATTATAACTCGGTACTACCACTCATTTTCGATTACTAACTTTTAAATTGCATTGAAACTTTTATTTTAGTTTTAATGGAAAGCTAAATAATTAACTTTGCTATACCCAGTAAGCAAAATACTCTGGTATATTCCAAACAAAAATCTATATTGATTAGAATCTAATATTTTGAGATTTTTTAAAATACTTTACAGGCATTTTTGACCGATCAACACATTTATAAACATATAATTCTCGGTTTTTAAAAACCTTGCAAAAATAAAATATACGTCTGTGACACGTTATTTTTGGAAAATTAGCAAATTTAATGTTAAATTAACCTGATTTACACAAGTATCAGTTATTTATAGGATGAACTTTAGACTAAAACTATTAAAACAATTACGGAATGTGGATCTTTCTGAAATTTCCCGTATGTTTTGACATGTGACAACGGACAGATGCGAGATAAGCTAAGTGTCTATGGTGATCACCAGTGACATAATTGTAAAAGTTATTTTTGTTTTTTTTTGTAAGAGGAAGAAATCGTGAAACATATACCTTTAATGTGCACACAGAAATTCCAGAAATCTTTAAAATACAATTGCTCGACGATTTGTTTTAAACTTTTCAATTTTTGATTAATAAATATAGTCTTCACTTAATAACTTACCAACCTAATGTCTACATGTCTTGGAAATATTTAAAAAATATTTTTGAAACTTTATAAATTATTATAATTAAACAATGAAAACAATTCTTTTAAAATTTCATTATTAATCGAATGTCTTCTTCTTTAGATTATAATTTCCTTAATTTATATTATTTATTAAAGCAATTAAAAGTTTATTTAATTAAATTGTCAGAGTTTTATTGCATTTTTTATTTTATTATTGAAAGAAGATTTTTTGGAAAAAGGGCCAACTGCTTGAAAAAATAATAGATGATTTACATTCCCCAATGAGTTTTGTATTTAACTAATAAAACCAATTTTGCCTACAAAATTTAATTTCTTGAAATTTCATGAATTTCTGTGGAGTGGGTTAACGAATTTATAAAAACAATTTTGCTAAGATTTTTTTAAAATAATGTTTTAAAAAATAATTTAATTCATTTGTAAATAAGTCTTGGAAGTTTCATTAAAATCCGACAATTACAGTGGAACCTCTACTTACGAAATTTTCAGCTTACGGAACGTCTCTTCGGAAAAATATTGCCTCTTGTTATGAAAGAAATTTCAACATACGAAAGGCGAAAATTTCAAAATAATCGTTGCTACTCACACCTCCCAGAGTCCACCTCATTGCCTCCTCAAGTGCCTCCTCATTCTCGATAATGCCCCTACCCACCCGCCCGGCCTCGAAGATGTCCTGGAGGAGTTCTCCTTTATTAAGGTGGTGTACCTCCCACCTAACACCACCTCTATCCTCCAGCCCATGGACCAACAAGTCATTTCGAACTTCAAGAAACTCTACCCGAAACAGCTGTTCAAGAGGTGTTTCGACATCCAACTTACCCTTCATGGGTTTTGGAAGGGGCACTTCGATACTGTTGTTTGCCTCAAGATAATCGACATGGCTTGGCAGGAGATGACCAGACGTACCCTTAATGCGGCTTTGAGAAAGCTGTGGCCCAATGCTGTTGCCTCATTTCAATTTTCGTGACCAAGAATAGGATCGGTTTTTATGTGCGTTGTGGTACAGTGGATATCGGCTCCGAACGAGAAACCGGGGAGCCGAGTTCGAATTCCAGTTGAATCCATTGTATTCACTTACGCGCAAATACCCTTGGGAAAGGTATTAATCCGTCTCTTCCTTCCAGTTATGGGTTAAATAACAGGACAGATTGGGTTCTATAGCCTTGGTCGGCAGCCAGTCTACCGCAGAAAGCAATGGCAACCTACTGCGGGATAATCTTCTGCCCAGTCAATCATGTCTCCTTCGAGACATGATCGCCCAAGCGTGTATCACGTATGGCACTTAACTGACTGACTGAATTGGTCAATATACAGTGGAACCTCTACTTACGAAAGGCTATACATACGAAATTTTCAAGTTACGAAACGCCTCTTCGGAAAAATATTACTTCTTGTTACGAAAGAAATTTCAGGATACGAAAGACGAAAATTTCAAAATACGCGCTGGTACTCGCAGATCCCAGAATCCACCTCATTGCCTCCTCAAGTGCCTTCTCATTCTTGATAATGCTCCTGCCCACCCACCCGGCCTCGAAGATGATATCCTGGAGGAGTTCTCATTTATTAAGGTGCTATACCTCCCACCTAACACCACCTCTATCCTCCAGCCCATGGACCAACAAGTCATTTCGAACTTCAAGAAACTCAATGTATTTTTTATTATTTACTTTATTCTTTGTTTTTTATTCTTTGCATTATGTACAAATCTCATTTTTATGTTTATTGTGAAGTAATCTAATTCTAACATGGATTTGCTACAGGTTTTGATGCATTTTTATGACTTATAAAAATATCATGTCCGAATTTTTGTGAGCTGGGAATAGATGAAGGCATTTATAGAGTAAAAAGCGTCTCTACTTACGAAATTTTTACATTTCAAAACGACTTTCAGAACGAATTAATTTCGTAAGTAAGGGTAGCACTCTATTCACGTTGAGCCTCTTCCAGTTGGCGTAACAATAACTGTACAGACGTTCTGTATCAAACATATCGGTCATTGCTGCTATTCAAGAAGAAACGGCCGATTTCGGCAAATCAAAAATGTCATTTCCCCCCATGACAGCGCGGTACTGCATGTTACAAAACAAATCATGAAAAAACTTAACAAGTCGAAACGGGAAGCCCGCCAACACCCACTGTATTCCCCTGAGTTAGCTCCTTTTAATTTTTATTTGTTCCTATCTCTAAACATACTTGCAGCATCCTGTATCTTGGTTTGAAAGTGGCGCGTCCGAGCCAGCTCTGCCATTAGCTATCACCCAGCATCTTCCTGGCATCCCATTGGCTAGGAAGGACCTCTATGTGTATGTGCGTATACCCAGCAGTTTCTTCGTATTCATGTTGGGCCAACCTCAGTCTCACGCTATCGAAATTCAATTTTTTATTCTTTACATTGTCGGGGGCTTGGAACAGATTGGGCCATTTATAGAGTAAAAAGCGTCTCTATTTACGAAATTTTCACGTTACGAAACGACTTCTAGAACGAATTAATTTTTTAAGTAGAGGTTTCATTTAATTTTTACAAGAATTTCCAAATTAATGTAGGCTTACGGCCATATCACATTGAATACACCGGTTCTCGCTCGATCCCCGAAGTTAAGCAACGTTGAGCCTGGTCTGTACTTAGATGGGTGACCGCTTAGGAATACCAAGTGCTGTAAGCGTTTAGTGACGGATATGCGTTGTGGTGCAGTGGATATCGGCTCGGAAAGAGAAATCGAATTCCAGTTGAATACCCTGCATTCACTTAAGCACTGGTACTCTTGGGAAGGGTATTAATCCATCCCTTCCCTCCAGTTATGGGTTAAATAACAGGGTAGGTCTTAGGGACCCTGCCCTTAAAAACAAATTCCAATGAATCTTGATACTCGAAAAGAAAAAAGTATTACTATACACAAAAACTTACATAAAAACAACAATAAATTGTTGAAAGAAGAAGGTATTACTCAGCAATAAATAAATAAAAATTTAGTTGGCAATAAATGACCCGCCGAGGTGTTGATATGCCATAAAAACAAAACAACCAATCAAATTAGTGTGTTTGTCACCGGAATTACTAACTTACGTAATATTACATTTTCCATTGTAAACTCTCGTAACGATTTGGTTAAAAAAATAGATTTTTATCAAATGGTAGACTTTGAAAAAACAGTAGCTACTCTAGAATATACGCATCGTTCATTCAGTAATGAATTAGAACACTCTCACTACTTGCGTATAAATGCATGGTATATCACGCGCTAAACGTCTGCCTCCTTCTACCGAGCGCCCATAACTCAGAGGTAGAATCGCCGACTTAGGCCAATTCGGTTGGGGTTTCAATCCTGGGTAAAAAGCAATAGGATGTCTAAACGTACTGATGAGCTGTGATACAGCAAAACAGATCTGCGTACGGATGACTATATATATATATATATATATATTGTTAAATATAAGAGACAATGAATGTCTTTTATGTTTAATCACGAGCCGTTCTAAACGTCGTATTTTGGCTTTAATTTCATTTGAAAATAAAGACAAAAATTCTCCAACATTTGGATAATTTTTTATTAATTTGGTTCTAAGCTTTCGGCTCACATGAGCCAAATGTTGGAGAATTTTTGTCTTTATTTTCAACTGAAATTAAAGCCAAAATACAACGTTTAGAACGGCTCATGATTAAATATAAGACATTCATTGTCTCTTATATTTAACAATATATATATATATATATATATATATATATATATATATATATACAAGTGAATAAAGAACGAAGTATTTACAACGTTCAAAACATTTATTTAAAACAGTGCTCAATATAGAAATAGAGCTATGAATATTTTTTAAAAGGTGTAGTTTAAATCATGTACAAATTATAATTTACTACAAAAGTGTACATTTTGTTTCGACATCGAAAAACCAGTGTATCATCAGATAGTTGATCATGATGGTAATAAACGTAAGCTGTCATAGCTATTATAATTGTTATAATAAATATTATACTGCAACTCAAAAGCTATCACGTTTCGGCTCCTGATGATGGGTCATTGAATACCGAAACTTGATATCTTTTGAGTTGCAGTATACTATTTATTATAACAATTAAAATAATTCTGTATGCGTGCGTGCGTGCGTGCGTGCGTGCGTGCGTGCGTGCGTGCGTGCGTGCGTGAGAGACTTTTTTAATAACTACATATAGGAAATCTCTTTAGCATATATGCACCCGCGGATCATCTCAGTGTTCCTGACAGGCTCCAAAGGAGAATCAGTAATGTGATAGATACCAACTTGGCGGCTCGACTCCAGCCACTTTCCCACCGACGGGATGTGGATTCCCTCTGTCTCTTCTATAAATACTTTCATGGCTTCTGCTCCAACGAACTTTTAAATCACTGGTGCCCCTGCAACAGGTGTTTACTCATGCAACCAGAATGGCAACTGGGTCCCACCCATTCACAGTTAGATCAACCAAATGCAGACGACAATTCTACTCCTGCAGCTTCTTTTCTCACACTTCCCGCCTGTGGAACTCGCTTCCATATTCTTGCTTTCCTGACTGCTACAGCCTCCAGGAATTTAAATGCAATGACAATACCAAACTCTTAACTACTTGACTCCAGTTCATTCTACACCACCCTGTTTATCCTTTCCTTTCCTGTTTATCCTTTGCAACTGTCATCACACCTGTATTCCCATCCTTAACTGGTTCTTTCTCTTTACTCTCCTCTTATCTAATTTTTTTACTCTTATGTAGCCCCCTGCACATCAGTGGCGTTACCGCCTTGCTCGGGGTGATAAGTTAAAAACAAAAGTATCATCTGCACTAAGTACTCCATAAATATAACCCGGAACCAAATTAATTAAAGTTTGATTTTCCTTAATGTTTTCTGTTCATAAATCCCCTGAAAGTAGTCGAAAGTGAGACCATGAATTAGCGCGCAAAGCTGAATAGATAAATATATCGAATAAAGAGTATCATTTACCTGTATATAATTGTAGACAGGTATGTAAGTGTTGCTGGCGTTTGAACGAGTGGGTCAGAAGATTCGCTTTCTGGCTATCGTCGATTTGTCAGGAAAGAATGACCTCTTGAGGTAATACAGCGTGCAGCAACTTTGATAAGTTAAAACGTTTCTGCGGGTTACCCCCACCTCCACACACACACACACACATACCAAAAAATACTACGGTTTTATCTAAACCATATAAGTGAAATTGTATAAATAGGTCGTCTGTAGTTGTGCCAGCCCGAAATCATAAGTCATCGTGACCGAGGTTTTTAGTGTACTGGCCTTGTTCAAACTGCTGATCACGCCGGATTATGATTTCTCTTCCAGAAACTGTAACTAGTGTTCGCTCAACATAATTGCCAGATAAACCACAGGTGGGTTCTGAGACAGGGATTAGCTCGCCACCCTGAGCAAGTAGTCGCCAATTATCATAAAAATGTTATAATTGCGTTTGTGCTGTATCAGTAAAGCATTTTTACAGAAAACAAGATATGCAAATTTTTACAGTCAAGCATTTTTACAGAAAACAAGATATGCCAATTTCGGGTAACGGAAAAAAAGTCTGAGTAAAAACTGAATTAAAAATTGATTTTGTGAAAAATAAATCAATCTTTTTATCATAGAAAACATGATCCTTTTTTTTTAAATGTCGTTAAATTATTCAAAAGGCGTCAAATTTAATTTTTAAATAATCGAATCAGAAAAAAGAAAAAATGTGGAAAAAAATTGATATTCAGTGATAATCGATATTAAAAAAAAAATAAAACAAATTTTTCTGTTGAAGGGTTAACGTTGAAGAATAAAAAAAAACTTTTTCCCGGGGAAAAAAGCAAAGGTTTTAGGATGTAATTTGAAAGTTCGAAAATCAATATTAAATGAATAAAATAATTTATAGATACATGAGTATGTTTGTGTGTACCTACATACACTCAGATAAAAGAACGTATATACGCATTCACACACACACACACACACACACACATATATATATATATATATATATATATATAGTAATATTTTTATTATAAGTTTCTAATAAAAACATACTTTACTGCAACACAAGAGTTGCGGTGTTTCGGTACTATCTTATTAGCACTTCGTCAGGCAGTGAAATATTTTTTCTGCTAGGAATCATTATGTATAGAAACTTAAAAACAACACAATTTTTTTACAATATCCAGACAATTAAGGAGGAATTTCGGTTGGTTTGTCTCAATGAATCGATAGAAAGCCAGTTTATGATGGATAGGAGGAATTTGATTGTATGTGGGTGGGGTGCTGTAGAGAACTGAACGGACTTGAAACTCAGACGTTTTCAATGTCAGTGATGAAATACTTATATATATATATATATATATATATATATATATATATATATAGCATTTGCCATGGCTGAAAAGTTATTGCATGTCCCTGTGAAACGGTTACAAGATGATCTTTAAAGTAGTGGAAAAGTGACGAAGACGGGAAAGGTGTGCGGATGACTATATATATATATATATATATATATATATAGTGTATCGAGGCAGCAAACAATTTTCTAAACATATACTGTTAAATATAAGAGACAATGAATGTCTTTTATGTTTAATCATGAGCCGTTCTAAACGTCGTATTTTGGCTTTAATTTCAGTTGAAAATAAAGACAAAAATTCTCCAACATTTGGATAATTTTTATTAATTTGGTTCTAAGCTTTCGGTTCACATGAGCCATCTTCAGAGAGATTATTAAGACGGTAACACAATAACATCCACCATCAGCGACGATTTTATTTTGTGTTGACATAAAACTCCGCTAGACAAAGGCAATAGTTACAAAAATAACAAACGCATTTCGCAAATTTGCAATGCGGTTCTATGACATCACACAATGTAATGTGTTTGAATACATGGTTCTGTTGTCATTTCGCGCTGTTGTAATTTCGCTGTCAAACCAATAAAATGTAAACGCAAATTCTACTCCATCAAGTTCTTCTCTCGCACTTCCCGCCTGTGGAATTCCCTTCCATTTACTTGCTTCCCCGACACCTACAATCTTCAAGAATTTAAATGTAAAGTCAATAGTCATTTCCTATCTCACTAAACTGCATCTTCTCTCTCATGCTCCTTTCTCCGTCCACTCCACTCTCATCAGTATTCTCATCCTTCTCTTACCCACTTCCTAACACCCCCTATAACCTGTCACTCTTATAACTTTCCTCCTATGTAACGCCCTGCAAAACAGTGGCGGTAAAATGCCTTAATTGGGGAGATATGATTAAGCATATATATATATATATATATATATATATATATATATATATATATATATATATATATAAGCACCTGATGACTGCATAGTGCATGAAACTCCGAGTCGTGCTATAAACGTAGGATAATATGTATATTTATTAATATATTCCTTATAACATACAGCACAGTTTTATTAACCCCAGAAAGATATTTATATATGTGTGTGTATTTGCATGTGTATTTATTGATTATATATATATATAGATAACAAGAGGAAAGGATTATTAATATGCCAACGAATTTAATTCTTTGAGGAAGGCAAGTGTGTAAATCTTATTTGGTAAGCTACATATTAACACACAATTATGCCACCACACACACACATACACACACACACTCACATATAATTTATGCATCTCTCTCTCTCTCTCTTTCTCTCTCTCCCTCTCTCTCCATATATATATATATATATATATATATATATATATATATATATATAGTCATCCACAGATATTAGGGAACAAAAATGAAAAATTCAATATCTCCGAAACTAACATTCGAAATTGCGTGAAATTTTCACTGATAGTAGACATATACATCCTCAACAATGTCGCTAGCTTTCAGGTTACAGAACATAATAGAAATGAATTTATCACATAATTGACTGTTTTTCATGTGTCCAAAATTAGGGAAGAGTGAACAAAAAGTTAAGGTTAAAGTTTGATCATCGGCTCTTTTGATAAAAGATAAAGAATTTGAGAGTTTCCGCCATGTCTCAACGAAAGAAACTTGATTCTTCTACTAAATCTGAAATTGTGAAACTTAGAGACGATAATAATAAAGTCTAACAAACTGGGATAGATAGATAGATAGATAGATAGATAGATAGATAGATAGATAGATAGATCATTAGCATGCTTAGATAGATAGATAGATAGATAGATAGATAGATAGATAGATAGATAGATAGATAGATAGATCATTAGCATGCTTAGATAGATAGATAGATAGATAGATAGATAGATAGATAGATAGATAGATAGATAGATAGATCATTAGCATACTTAGATAGATAGATCATTAGCATACTTAGATAGATAGATCATTAGCATGCTTAGATAGATAGATAGATCATTAGTATGCTTAGATAGATAGATAGATAGATAGATAGATAGATAGATAGATCATTAGCATGCATAGATAGATAGATAGATAGATAGATAGATAGATAGATAGATAGATTAGATAGATAGATACATAGATGCATAGATAGATAGATAGATAGATAGATAGATAGATAGATCATAGATAGATAGATAGATGAGACATAGATAGATAGATAGATAGATAGATAGATAGATAGATAGATAGATAGATAGATAGATCATTAGCATGCTTAGATAGATAGATCATTAGCATGCATAGATAGATAGATAGATAGATAGATAGATCATTAGCATGCTTAGATAGATAGATCATTAGCATGTTAGATAGATAGATAGATAGATAGATAGATCATTAGCATGCTTAGATAGATAGATAGATAGATAGATAGATAGATAGATAGATAGATAGATAGATCATTAGCATGCTTAGATAGATAGATAGATAGATAGATAGATAGATAGATAGATAGATAGATAGCATGCATAGATAGATAGATAGATAGATCATTAGCATACTTAGATAGATAGATAGATCATTAGCATGCCTAGATAGATAGATAGATAGATAGATAGATAGATAGATAGATAGATAGATATGAACAGACTAGGATAGATAGATAGATAGATAGATAGATAGATAGATAGATAGATAGATCATTAGCATGCTTAGATAGATAGATAGATAGATAGATAGATCATTAGCATACTTAGATAGATAGATCATTAGCATACTTAGATAGATAGATCATTAGCATGCTTAGATAGATAGATAGATCATTAGTATGCTTAGATAGATAGATAGATAGATAGATAGATAGATAGATAGATCATTAGCATGCATAGATAGCATAGATAGATAGATAGATAGATAGATAGATAGATCATTAGCATGCATAGATAGATAGATAGATAGATAGATAGATAGATAGATAGATAGATAGATATTAGCATGCTTAGATAGATAGATCATTAGCATGCATAGATAGATAGATAGATAGATAGATAGATAGATAGATAGATAGATAGATCATTAGCATGCTTAGATAGATAGATCATTAGCATGCTTAGATAGATAGATAGATAGATAGATAGATAGATAGATAGATAGATAGATAGATTAGCATTGCTTGATTAGATAGATAGATAGATAGATAGATAGATAGATCATTAGCATGCTTAGATTAGATAGATAGATAGATAGATAGATAGATAGATAGATAGATAGATCATTAGCATACTTAGATAGATAGATAGATCATTAGCATGCCTAGATAGATAGATAGATAGATAGATAGATAGATAGATAGATAGATAGATAGATAGATCAACCGTTCGCCTTACTCGTGCTGAACAGTTGCTGTCGTCAGCGGCAATTCTGGTTTATTTTTGCTCTCTTCAATTTTTTTTTTTTTCAAGTTTCGATTGCTCATTGACTTTGGGGCGATATAAAAAGGGGAGTGGGAAGGATTCTGAGTGAAGATTTTGGGAAAAAACACATAGATTAAAGATAAGAGTGCGGAGATAGGCCGGTTTTTCAAATTGTTTGTGTGTGTGTTTGAAAGAGAGAGAGAGAGAGAGAGAGAGAGAGAGAGCGCGCAGTTATTGCAATTGGCTTTTCTAGGTATGTGTCATGAAATACGAACGTCTGTCTTATATATAACGCTTGGATCTGCTATTTCATAACCCCCACGACGCTTACCAGATTGTTTCCCTGATGAACTATGCCACACACCCTCCCTCTATATATTTTCAAGTTAGGAAATGAAAGAACGTAAGGGGAGATAATCGTTGACGCACACTGAGGAAAAAGATGAGTCGAGAAGGGAACCTTATCACGGTCGATTTCTTTACTGACAATCCGTCACCATCTTGCCGCCCGCCGTATGACGCACGCTCAGTTGAGCATGCCTGCGTTTGTTGTTGGATACCAAGTCACTTATTTATTTATCAAGCGGCCTGTGGCGTCCATTGACGTTCGCTGACAACATTTCAGTCGGTCTTCCTGCTTATGCTGACAATTGAAAGCAGATTAAAACCTCTACATCCGACCTGAGGGAAGTGATGCGTTGTGGTCGAGATAGCCGTTCGTTATGGGCCTATTGAGTTCGTGCCACGGACGCTGGCGAGAGGAGGCGTTTGAAACAGTCGAGCTGGAGTTCAGGAGTGGGTTGGGTACAAGTCGCAACGGGGTTTAAAGATTGGCATTTGTATTAGAATTTGAAGTACGCCCTGAAAACGAAGAAAGAGCCGTTTGTCACAAAGTGTTTGGGAATGTCTTCACTTGTGTATTCGTTAGCGCAAATTATTGCTGATATCTTTTAAATGAGTATATGCAAGTATTCAAATATATTTTATTAAGCTGTTGGTCACGCATCTATAGGAAAATGTGTATTCGTAAGAGATAGATAAATAGAACAGTTGTAAATGTGTCTGAAAATGAATGTTTACGAATGTTTATTTATGTGCAAATTTTTTTTATCTCAAAATCTTCAATATACAGGGTGAGATGGATAAATTGTCGTTCAAATAACGCAAAAATGAAAATAACCCAGATATCACATTTTAGCATGTATGTTTACCAAAAGTACAAAAAAATTATCTTGGGTAGACCTGAAGTAGACTACCACCACGTTTAATTTCGTTGTTTATTTATTTATTTATTTATTTATTTTACTTTTTTCAGCGCAGTCCTATCGATTGTTACTTAAACTTTCCGATTATCAAAAAAGTTTTGAAAAATTACAATATTTAAACCACTTTGGGGTGGGGAGGTCAGTTTCTCATACAATCTTATAGTAAATCGATCCTCCATTTTCAACCCACTCGCGTTGGGGTCGCTTTGTTTATGTAAATTTTGTTGTTTTTTTATTTTTTATTTTTTTACTTTTTTCAGCGCGGTTCTATCGATTTTTACTTAAAGTTTCCGATTATCAAAAAAGGTTTTGAAAAATTCAAATATTTAAACAAATTTGTGGGGTGGGGTCAGTTTCTCATACAACGTTAAAGTAAATCGATCCTCCATTTTCAATCCACTTAAAGGTTGTATGAGAAACTGATCCCCCCCCCTAAAATTGTTTAAATATTGAAATTTTTGCAAATTTATTTTTGTCATTCGTAAAGTTTAAGGTGTAAAAGATAATATTGCACTGAAAAAAGTCCAAAGAAATTGATAATGAACAAATTTACAGGTGACGGTAATGTCGTACCGGCGACTGGTTTCAAAATGGAGGCTCAATTTACTATAACGTTGTATGAGAAACTGGTCCCCCCAAGAAAATGTTTAAAAATGGAAATTTTTCAAAATTTTTTTTTTGTCAGTCGTAAATCTAAGGAGGTAATCGATAGGACTGCGCTGAAAAAAGTAAAAATAAAAAATAAAAATAAAATACAACGAAATTAAATATGGTGGTAGTCTGCTTCACGTCTGCCATATCTTGAAATAAAAAGACTAAAATTATTTAACAAATCACCATTGGCTTTAGCCACGGCCTTCAGACGACTTCGGAACCACCTGCAACTCTTATGAACGGGCTCCTTCTTTAAATTGGTGAACGCTGTTATACTCCGTATTTTCAGTTCGTCATGTTACAAAGAGTTTTGTTGGCCTCTCGCTCAACTGCCGCCCACCCGTAATAATCAAGGGGGCTGCAGTCTGAGGAGTTAGGTGGCCAACTCGTAGGGTGCGCTGTAGGGTGCGCTGTAGTCAAAGAAATTGTCTGATAAACATGACTGCTTATGTGGCATGGTGCAGAGTCCTGTTGCCAGGTATATCAGCCACCCTCTTCAACTAGGGTAGCAGCACTTCCACAAGGAACTTGAGAACATCATCAACAAATTCGTGAGGTTTTTTTTTTTTGTATTTAGAAGAACCAAAGTGAATTTTTTGAGAAGGCGTACTTTTGTAACCGCTATTACACTGCCGAATCTTCTGCACTGTCCTCAGACTGACACCCTAACACCCTGAAATGTTCTTATTGAAACTTTTGGCGCGAATGCCAAACAGTACATCATGTCTTTCTGGTGAAGTGCGTCATGGTGCACTTTTCCTCATAGAAGGTGTCCAACTGACTCTACTACAGTGTGCAGTCCACAACATTTTTTTTTTTTTATAAGCGTTTCACCCCGAGCAAGGCATGTCACTGCCACTACTGTGCAGGGGGCTACGTAGAGTGGAGAAAGGCTGGTTAAATATAGGAAATAACAGAGGGTGGGTGATAGGTGGGTGAGGATACCGAGAATGAGGGTTGGGTAGATGAGAGTGTTGTGAGAATATTTGGGAGTTAGTGTGATAGGAGGTGTCTATTGACCCTACATTTAAACACCTGGAGATTGTAACTGTCGGGAAAGCAGACTTGTGGAAGGGAGTTCCACAGGCGGGAAACGCGAGAAAAGAAGCTGTTGGAGTAGAATTTACGGTTACATCTTATTTGTTTAACTGTAAAAGGGTGGGACCTAGTTGCTAATCTAGTATCTCGTGTAAATTCGTGCTTAGGCGGCACCAGTGATCTAAGTTCATCGGAGCAGAAGCCATGAAAGTACTTGTAGAAGAGGCACAGGGAAGCTACATCACGCCGGTGTGAGAGCGGCTGCAGCCGGTCTGCCAAGTCAGTATCAACCACGTTACAGATCCTCCTTTGTATTTTGTCAAGAAGCCCAAGGAGAGCAGCAGGGGCACCCGACCAGATATGGCAGCAATATTCAATACACCGGCGGATGGTAGATTTGTATATGTGCAGAATAGTTTCAGGAGGGAAAAATTTCCGGGCCCTGCACAGAGAGCCGACTTTCATAGCAGCAGATTTGGCAATGGATTCAATGTAGTCATTCCATTTGAGGTCCGCCGAAAGTGTAAGGCCAAGGAGGCGTAGTATTTTACTCTCTGGGAGGCTAGCCTGTCCCATGCTAATGGGAGGTAGATGCGATTGTCTATGGTGGTTAGTTGATCACATAAAAAAAAAACACGATGCACGGATTAAAAAATTAAATGCCAACAATTTCCTATCACGATATATATATATATATATATATATATATATATATATATATATATTACAAAAAAGAGAAAGAACACGTAGATTTCCTCCGCGATTTTCTTAATAACAATGCATGCAAATAAATCTTTTTCACCATTTATTTTAATATGTCACCCGAAGAAGAACAATTTTGTTCTGAAACATTAAATTTTTTGTGTAGTGATATTATGCTTTTATAAACCATTGTAATAACAAAATTACAATATATATATATAATTTACACACACACACACACACACACACACACACACATACATATATATATATATATATATATATATATATAAGTATTCCAGTATATACTGCATATATATTTATATTTGAATATATATTACATATATTACATATTGTCAAAACAAACATAGGTAAGACATTCCTGAATTTATTAGAAAAACACTTCCCGGTGACAAACCGATTAGCAAAAATATTCAACAAAAGCAACGTCAAAATTAGTTACAGCTGCACAAAATTATTGCACAAATAATAAACAGCCACAACAACAAATTAACAAACTACAATAATGCAATCGAAGAAGCTCAATGCAACTGCAGAAACGGAACTACATGCCCACTCCAGAGAAATTGCCAGCAAACAAACATAGTATATAAAGCCAAGGTAAGTGCAAACAACAACACAATGTACTACATCGGTGCCACTGAGGGTCCATTTAAGAAAAGAAATAACAACCACAATCTTTCATTCTCCAACAGAAAATACTTGAACAGCACTACACTATCAACATACGTATGGCGTCTAAAAGACAGAAATATTGCACCAACAATAAGCTAGGAAATACTGAAAAAAGCACCTGCTTACAACAACATTACAAAAAAAAATGCCTACTTTGTCTACATAAGAAAGTAGCAATTATATCACATACCCCACAAAAGAATTTACTAAACACGAGATCAGAACTAATTTCCAAATGCAGACATGAAAATAAATACCTATTATCACAATTTATACCAAACGGATAAAAAAAAAATAAAAATAAAAAACACACGTCTCTACCAAAGTAAAATTAATAATTAATAAACACTAACAAGCATTACAAATTGGAATTTCCACCATGTAAATATACGCAACCACAAAAAATAATAAAACAAGCCAATAACCGACTTTAAAACAAAAAATAACAATACAGCCTTAAATAAAATAATAGCAATTCTTACCTACCATAGTTTCACACAGAACCCATCAAAAGTACATATGTACGTACGAGAAATCGACAACTATTCGCGCGTTGACATCGCTACACGCCATTCGAATATGACAACCGAATGAGTGTGTATGTGTGCAACGGCACACATATACATATATATACCGAACCCCGCACGATTCGCATGTGTATGTTTATGCAAGCCTCAGTGACAGAACGCGCGTACGTGTGTGTGTGTGTGTGTGTGTGTGTGTGTGTGTGTGTGTGTGTGTGTGTGTGTGTCCTTGCGCGCGTTGATAGGTGTACGAATGTATATATGTGTATGTCTGCGTCTGTCGTGACGACAGATTTTTTTCCCCCACTTCCACAAAAATACACGAATATAACCAATTTTTAAAAAAAAATTAATCAGTTTGTCTGACGATCACAAAAGCGTGAAACCCAGTGTTACAAACTCACACCTATCTATATGAATATATTACATATTATATATTTTTCAATCATTATTACATATATCTATTTGACTATATATATATATATATATATATATATATATATATATATATATATATATTAAACTTTAATCCAAAAGGAAAAGCCGAAACGTAAATCCCGAAGACCTGATCCTAATTAATATTAATATTTTAATATTAAAAAATGATCCAGGTGAAGGGCTCAGTGTAATTAATATTTAAATTACAGAGCCAATTATAAAATAAAATAAATTTCGAAGTTCAAAATCGTTGTATGATCATTTCTACATGAAATCCCTAAGAGAGATTTCACATATCATCGGCAACTTCCAAAATTCAAAATAAAATAAGATATTACCAAACACCACTTCCTATTTCTTCCTTTGCTTCTCCTTCCTCTTTTTTAGAGCTAGACAAAGCCAAATTTTTGAACTTTTTCACTTACAACTCAATCTAAAAGTAATGTTGTCCAAAATCTAAAAATAGACATTGTTTGTTATTAATCCCATCCACCTAGTTTTTTCTGTGACGTAAATATTTAAATTTTCCTCGGTAATATTTTCTTTGATATGTGAAATCTCTCTTAGGGATTTCATGCAGAAATGATCATACAGCGCTTTTGAACTGCGAAATTTATTTTATTTTATATATTGTTGGGACGCCCGCGCCTATTCGGCTATAATGGACTATTCCATTACTCTGTATAGTAAAGGTGGCATCTACGTAGAGAGTGTGCCGAGCAGCCGATCGACAAGTCGGTCGTAGACTTCCGATGACGACCCGGAAGTACCCATTTCTCATACTACGTCTTACGACGGTTGGGACGATTAACCTTTATTCTTGTATTGGATACTAATAACCTTTGTAAATACTATTTTCACGGAATACAACAATTAACCTATTCCTGTTGTTGAGTTATTTATTCTTACTCACGACATAACATAGATAGATAGATAGATAGATAGATAGATAGATAGATAGATAGATAGATAGATAGAACAGCCTATGATAGATAGATAGATAGATAGATAGATATGAACA
Organism: Ascarosepion bandense; assembly: GCA_037127315.1. Taxonomy (NCBI): domain Eukaryota; kingdom Metazoa; phylum Mollusca; class Cephalopoda; order Sepiida; family Sepiidae; genus Ascarosepion; species Ascarosepion bandense. The sequence goes on from JBBBDQ010001803.1 coordinate 652,368, forward strand.
GCCTATGATAGATAGATAGATAGATAGATAGATAGATAGATAGATATGGACAGCCTATGATAGATAGATAGATAGATAGATAGATAGATAGACAGATAGACAGATAGATAGATAGATATGAACAGCCTATGATAGATAGATAGATAGATAGATAGATAGATAGATAGATAGTATAGACAGATAGATAGATAGATAGATAGATATGATAGATAGATAGATAGATAGATAGATAGATAGATAGATAAAGAACAGGAATAAAGTGAATATAACCAGAAAAACTGAATTCGCATGATACTTTTGGCCATCTCCCCTCATTAGTAGACAAGACATCAAGTCGCTTTCAGCGTTTCAAATCTCTCCATTCTTTAGCTTAGCTCTATTCTCATGGTATTTTTAATGTCTTCCTCTTCTTGATTTGCCCTCGTTATCACATTACCTACTTGTAAAATTAACTCAGTCGCCTCCTGTCCCTTCTCTTAATACCCGTCCTTCTCCTCCTCCTCCTCCTCCTCCTCCTTCTTCTTTTTCTTCTTCTTAGTATTATTATTATTATTATTATTATTGTTGTTGTTGTTGTTGTTATCTCTTTTTTTTAATTACTTTTTGTTATTTTTGTTCTTGATATCATTATGTTCGCTTCTCTCACGTTTTTCATTTACGCGATCCAGTGTTTGGTTGTTATCACTAGAGATTAAGTTAAATCTGTAGCACCTACCTCAGTATCTTTTCAGGCACCATCTGTAGCACCTACCTCAGTATCTTTTCAGGCACCATCTGTAGCACCTACCTCAGTATCTTTTCAGGCACCATCTGTAGCACCTTCCTCAGTATCTTTTCAGGCACCATCTGTAGCACCTACCTCAGTATCTTTTCAGGCACCATCTGTAGAACCTTCCTCAGTATCTTTTCAGGCACCATCTGTAGGACCTTCCTCAGTATCTTTTCAGGCACCATCTGTAGCACCTTCCTCAGTATCCTACCAGACCGCATCATCGCTGTGGTCAACATTCTTTTCTCTTTCTTCTTCTTTTTCTCTTCCTTCTCCTTTTTTCTTTCTTCTTTGTTCGCTTCCTCCTCTTTATTTTTCTTTCTTCTTTTTTTCTCTCTCTCTCTCTTCTTTCTTTTTTCTTTCTTCTTCCTTTTCTCTTCCTCCTCCTTTTTTCTTTCCTCTTTGTTCTCTTCCTCCTCTTTCTTTTTTCTTTCTTCTTTTGTCTCTCCCTTTTCTTTCTTTTCTCTTTCTTCTTCTTTTTCTCTTCCTCCTTCTCCCTTTTTCTTCCTTGTTCTTTTCTTCTTCCTCCGCCTTCTTTTTCTTTCTTCCTTTTTCTCCTCCTCTTTCTTATTGTTCTATATCTTTTCTTTCTCCTTCTTTTCCTTCTTCGTTTTCTTCTCCTCCTCCTCCTCTTCCTTTTTCTCCTTCACCTTTTTTTTTTTTCAAAATAAACTCATTCACATTACCTCCTTTCCTTCCTCGATATAAATCCCGAAAACCAGTTCGATATCCGTGTTCGTGCTTTTCAATCAACCAACGCCGTCCGGGTCCGCCCTCGTCTTTGCATTGAACAAAAGTAACTTCCGGTGATCAGTTCCGGTGACTGTAAAAACGAGGAGAACAAAGTCGGAGATGAGGGGGAAGAAAAGGGTGGGGCAGCAGCATGGGCAGAAGCGGGAGGTATGAACTTTTATATTTGCTCATCCTTCACCCCCATTGTTTTTTCATCCGCCTTCTACTTTTCATAGCCTCGCCTTAGACACTATTTTGAAAAAATTCAGAATCGACACACCTTCAAGACATGAGCCCCAATTTGTACTCTATTTTTACAGGGAGTAAAAATGTGACAGTCACATCATTATTTAGGAAAATACCAAATCTTCAATACAAAACGAAATAAGAATTATAATAATACACCAAACATGGTTCTAATGGCTCTTGATCTTAATTGATTGGAGGTGCCGACATATTCATTAAAATTTCGTTTTAATGTCTCTTAATTTAAGGAATATCGGTCTCTTGATTTAAGGAATATCGGTCTCTTGATTTAAGGAATATCGGTCTCTTAATTTAAGGAATATCGGTCTCTTGATTTGAGGAATATCGGTCTCTTGATTTAAGGAATATCGGTCTCTTAATTTAAGGAATATCGGTCTCTTAATTTAAGGAATATCGGTCTCTTGATTTAAGGAATATCGGTCTCTTGATTTAAGGAATATCGGTCTCTTAATTTAAGGAATATCGGTCTCTTGATTTAAGGAATATCGGTCTCTTAATTTAAGGAATATCGGTCTCTTGATTTAAGAAATATCGGTCTCTTGATTTAAGGAATATCGGTCTCTTGATTTAAGGAATATCGGTCTCTTAATTGAAGGAATATCGGTCTCTTGATTTAAGGATATCGGTCTCTTAATTTAAGGAATATCGGTCTCTTAATTTAAGGAATATCGGTCTCTTGATTTAAGGAATATCAGTCTCTTGATTTAAGGAATATCGGTCTCTTGATTTAAGGAATATCGGTCTCTTGATTTAAGGAATATCAGTCTCTTGATTTAAGGAATATCGGTCTCTTGATTTAAGGAATATCGGATTAAATGAACTACTCGTAAATCACATGGATCATCCATAATGGATCAATCTACTGAAGAAAATTAGTTAATTCCTAAAAGAAATCATTAAGTCCGTGCTAAGTTACCGGGTACATGTCAAACTTCCTAGCTATAATCTAAACTTATCTATAAATAGAACTTTGTCTCTGTGTGTGTCTGTGTGTCTGTGTCTGTGTGTGTCCGTTACCTATAGACTCCGAAACGGCTGAATCGATTTTCTTGAAAATTTACACAGTTGTACTATAAGCGTCTGCAAGTGTTCTTAGCTAGGTTTTGTGTCGAGGTACCCCCGATAAATATCGATGATCGAAAAAATCGGGTTATAGAAGGAGTGGTCCGATTTTAATCAAATTTGATACACTCATAGACAAAGACATAAGAAACGATATTCAGAAGTTTAAAGATTGCAGTTCTTACTATAGTGCAGAAAATCGATAATATATATATATATATATATATATATATAAGGCAAGATGTTTGTGTGTGTTTATCTGGCTGTATGTCTGTATATTTTTTCAGCCCTTTTACTTTAGTTTTTGCTTCAGGTTTGGCTCTAAGTAGGTATAATTGTAGTTCCTAGTCTCAGCCATGATACTATTTACTCAGAGGACTTATTTAGTCTTCAAAATTCAGTTTACGACGAAAAAACTTATTTGATATCGCTACCAGGAAATCAAAATTTGACTTACATTCATTCATTTTTCTTTCAGTCTACGGTTTCGCTTTAACTAGAAACAACTATTGCTTTTTAGTCTTTCGTGCCAACGTCCAAAGAGTCTGAGCTCCAGGACCATGGATTAGTTTTAAAGTTTTCATTACACCCGAGCAACGCCGGGCTATACTGCTAGTGTTAGCTATAAATGAAAAATCTTGCTGATTTCAGCTATTTCTATTCAAATTCATTAAATTTCGTAACTTAAAAAAAAACAGATAGGTAATGTTGTCTCTTTTGTCAGGATCGATCCTGGTCTGAGAACAAGCCGTCAGCCCACACTTGTCGGTCGTTGATGCCATTGACACAGCAGGTTGTCTTTGGGTTAACCTCTTCAACTGTAATCTCTCTTACCCACGTTGTGATTTTTTATCTTTAGAAAGTTAAGTTGAATTATCACTGAGGTATCTCAGCCAAGCTAAACCAACTTGGATAAGCGCGCACAATTGTGGAAATAAAATGGATGACGCCTGAATAAACTTTAAATAGTATTTATATACAAAAAATAAGAAAACAATAATTACAGTTCTTCTTTTTCCCCACCCGTTCCTATTAATTGGCGACGGAATGAAAATTTCGACCAGTTTCTCTAAGACGGGCCTGACTTGATAATCAGGTAACTGGTAAATTCCAACACTATTGTTTGTATTTTGCGAAAACGTTCGTCGGTGTTTTCTTCTTGTCAGTTTGGCACAAGGTTTTCGTCGGTGTCTTTCTCATCTTCAGCAGATAAGTTTGGTTATTATTTCTTCAAACTTTGGTTGGCAACTAGCAACTTTTACCACAAACTGATTGAGACTCGCACTGAACTGCGTGTGGCGACAGGCTGCGGCGAGAAGTCACTTCATCTCCGAGCGGCGCTCACGGGAACTCTACTTGAACTCTACGGGAACTGCGGTTGGCGCTTCATCTCCGTACGGCGTTTCACGGGAGCTCTACGGGAACTCTACGGGAACTGCGGTGGGCACTTCATCTCCGAGCGGGACTCACGGGAACTCTACGGGAACTCTACGGGAACTGCTGTTGGCGCTTCATCTCCGTGCGGCGCTCACGGGAGCTCTACGGGAACTCTACGGGAACTCTACGGGAACTGCGGTGGGCACTTCATCTCCGAGCGACGCTCACGGGAATTCTACGGGAACTGCGGTGGGCACTTCATCTCCGTGCGGCGCTCACGGGAGCTCTACGGGAACTTTACGGGAACTGCGGTGGGCACTTCATCTCCGAGCGACGCTCACGGGAATTCTACGGGAACTGCGGTGGGCACTTCATCTCCGAGCGGGGCTCACGGGAACTCTACGGGAACTGCGGTTGGCGCTTCATCTCCGTGCGGCGCTCACGGGAGCTCTACGGGAACTCTACGGGAACTGCGGTGGGCACTTCATCTCCGAGCGACGCTCACGGGAACTCTACGGGAACTCTACGGGAACTGCTGTGGGCACTTCATCTCTGTGTGGCGCTGAAACTGACTTTGGCCCGTGTGCTCTCGTATTTATGGGTGTTCCTTTTACTGGTGTGGTGGGGACGCATAAGAGGTCTTCTGCGAATATTCTAAAATTCAAAAAGTCCTCTTTTCCTGTTTCATACTTCCAATCATGGAAGGTTTTCCCCCTCCTTTTGGAAGGAATTATTATATGACGTCAGTCACTGCCGTCTTACTTTTCTTTATCTCTATTTCTCACTTCCATTCATGGAAGGTTTTCCCCCTCTGCTTTGGGAGGAATTAGTACATGACTTCAGCCTCTCTCAGGGAAATTTTAAATGGTCATTTTCCCAGTAATTAATAATTGTCCCTTTTCTTCTCTCAGCTGATCAACTTAACC